>NBIL01143092.1:0-14939 GCA_002752925.1 Viola pubescens var. scabriuscula
AAGTATACTTTCATCTTTGATCATGGGATATACGGTGGAAACGAAAACAATTTTAAACATACTCTTAATCAATGAAATTGATAGACTTAGACCCGGGGAGTCCAAAAACCCATCAGGGACAGGCCCGGCCCACACCCAGGTAACGCCCAATTTAGACACGCTTTCTCTAAGCCCAGCCCATCAAGCTTCACTTCTCCATCTAGCCAGCCACCAGCCAGCCAGTAGCCATATTCTAGAGTAAGGTGGTGGATGGGGCCACAGACGAGCCAATCACATACCAGGACGGTGAAAGTAACGAGAACCGTTCATTTTATGAAAACGGACACTGTTTCTATATTATCAAGGGCCCCAAATCAATATACAAAAAGTTGAAAAAAAAGAAAAAGAAAAGAAAAAGGCAGGCCTAAAGATGGGAATTCACTTCGATTTTTTTTATTCCTGTTAAATAGGTTAATTGTACGCGGCAGCAGGGTCTGCTGCTCTTCCACCCATCATCTCTCATTGTACATTTCGTCCAGTTTGGTGTGCTTTCTCTCTCTATCTCTCCCGAGAAACCGCCGGCGATCTTCGAGTTTCTGCCATGGCTTCCAAGCGGATCTTGAAGGAGCTCAAAGATCTCCAGAAAGATCCTCCTACCTCCTGCAGTGCTGGTAACCTCGACTTTACACATCTATTATTGCTTTTTTCCCTCTCCATTGATCTCTGTTGCTGTCTCCTGAGTATAGTCGGATTTGTTTATGGGTAATTATCATTTGATGTCACAGTCTATACAAATTATTGTTTATGATTTACTGGGGCAAGATTCCTTGCCCTGATTTGTTTCCTGATTGAAGTCTGTCAGCATAGATTGTAATTCTACATACCTGGAAAAGGGTTATGGTGATGTCTATGTTGTGGGAAGGATTTATCTGTAAGCATATTTCTTTTGCTTGGTAAAGTTGCAATATTAGAAATGAAATAAGAAACAGTTTGTGAAAAAAAAAAAGAAATTTGCATAGGCAAAGATACTGATGTATTGTGGGATTTCATTTAATAGGATATATGTTGCAAAAACTGGAGATTGATGTGTTTTGCGTAATTCCACATGAGCCACATCCTCTTGTTGTTTGTTTTGTGTTTGAGGAAAAATCCCACTTCGTGTTTTAATGCCCAAATAATGTTTTTTTGTGTGAATGCTTGTAGTTCCCTACATGAGTATACACAATCCGCAAAGTATCACCATGCTGAGATCTATGCTTTTTGTAGATCATTCATGATGGATTAAGGTTGAACATGGAGATTTAGGCTAAAAAATTATGTGAAAATTGTGGCCTTGAACAGAATAGACTGGAGGGAATATGTGAGGAAAATATTATATCTTATAAATAGCTAGGCCGAAACCCCAAACTGTTTGGAACTCAGATTTGGTTGAGTTTTGCACCTCCATGCTTTCTTACTTTTAATGAGCCCTAGTCATCTCTTTTCCAGTTGCTCCTATACTTTTAACTTTAAAAGCTTACATTTCTTAATAGTGGAGGGAGGTTTCATTGCCTCATATTGATAGATTGCTGCATGCCATGAGTATGGAACTTTGTATAATTTTTTGCTCGTCTTCTTACCAGTATGTATGGGTGTCCTAGTTAGCAGCTCTTGTGGCTTTGTTGCTGATGTAATCACTTTACAGTACCAGTTAGTTTGAGGATCGTAGTTAGATAGAATTGGCTCGCATAGCAACATAAAGCCCAGTATTAGCTAAGGAGTAATGGTTTCCATTAGTTATAGAATTTCATCTGGTATATTATCTCCTTGCTTGGATAAGGATTGTGCTAATAGTGAAAGGAGATTTATGCGATGATGAATATGATGGAGATGCATATTTTTATAATTAATATTTCATGTGGAAATCTCCCCTAAAGATTCATCATATTTTCTTTTGATAGGTCCTGTAGCTGAAGACATGTTTCACTGGCAGGCGACGATAATGGGCCCCCCTGATAGTCCTTACGCGGGGGGCGTCTTTCTAGTTACAATTCATTTTCCTCCTGACTATCCATTTAAGCCACCAAAGGTTGGTGCCGATTTATTGCTATCTTTTGTGGTGATTCGCATGAACAGTTCTATCAGTGATGGATTGAGTTTGGTGAACTGTTGCCTAAGTAAAGATGCAAAATGTCAGCAAAAAACTTTGGCTGGGTCAGGGAGTTGGGGCAAAATTGCTGCTAGATGAAAAAAATAATATTATGTTTACGTGGGGACAAATTTTGTTAGAGCATCAACATGGATAGAAATTTTGGATGGCAGTGTAGATTAAAAAAACCAAAAAGAGGGATGGGTTCCCAAGCTTGTCATTACTGTAATTTTCGCATACAAATTTCAGTTCTCTGTTGCCTAAATGGACTTTGCTAATTATTCTATTTTGTCTTGCAGGTTGCATTTAGAACTAAAGTATTTCACCCAAATATCAATAGTAATGGAAGTATTTGCCTTGATATCCTAAAGGAGCAGTGGAGCCCTGCCCTGACAATATCTAAGGTCCTAAACTCTTTGCAATTTAACAACTCCTATCACCTTGATAAGCTTTGGGTTTTCTTACTTTCTAGGCATGCTCAATAATTGCCTTGCTTTGCACTCTGTCCAGATATGCCTGATATTTGTATTAGGATTGTCCAGCAATACTTTTTATTTCACAACTTTGCTGGTGTTGTGCTATTATTTACAAGCACAGAGCATCGCACATTCATACCCTAAAGAAAGACATGTTGCACGTGGGTTGCTGTCTTTCTCCATTGCATATTTTCCCTGCAGAGATGTGTGATCTCAGTGATGAACACGCATGCTGAAATTAACTTTAAAAAATGTCATTCTTTGGTTGATCGAGACCGTCGTAATTAATGTCATGAGTTGCTCTATGATTTTTTTAAAGGATATTTGAATATTTTCATGTTATTTACTTCTCATTTTCCTTGGAGGCAGCAGCTGTTTGGCCGGTTAATATCTTTCTCCATTTTGATTGTTCAAACGACATCATGACTGTTCTAAGACGGTGGGAATGGTTGTTTTATTTTCCAGGTGTTGCTCTCCATTTGTTCCCTTTTGACGGATCCTAACCCGGATGATCCTTTGGTGCCGGAAATTGCTCACATGTACAAGACAGACAAGACCAAGTATGAGACAACTGCCAGGAGCTGGACGCAGAAGTATGCGATGGGCTAGTTCGGATTCTGATGGGGGTGTTTAGGAAGTGTTTGTTTATTGCAATTGTGATTGTATAAATTTATGGTGTGATATGTTTCCTTGTCTGCCATGGACAAATGAGTTCAATGCCCTCCCTTGAAAAAACATCATGTTATATGCCTGTTCCTCCGAAAGTCAGGACTCTTTGAAGAATCTGTAGTAGTTGTTGTCTAATGTACCCTTTGAAGAATTGGCCCAGTGCAATTGAAGTTTCTTGGTTATGCCTGCCCTCCTCCTCATCCTTTGATTGGTCTGGATTCAGATCATCCTTATTTCAATTTCTTCGTTTTTATTCATTTCCCAATTTAGATAATGAGGTGGTGATTCACATCCTATAAGAAAAATTTGATTAATCGGCGTATTTTGGACAACATCAGTTTTATTTTCTTCCTAAATAATTTATATGAAAATCAGTATCCCTATTTTCTCCAAAAAAATAAACAAATACTCCTAAATAATTTAATAAAAAATCAGTATCTCACCGTTAAATAAATCTGAGCACGGTAGAAAAATCGCGTTACTTAGATTACAGTTAATTCATTTCTTTTATTAAATCTATCGTACCAAACTAGCACATAAATAATGACGGACGCTAATTTCTTTGACGGACCTTAAGCCCAGCCCATCAAGCTTTACCTATCCATCTAGATTCTAAGCCAGCCATTAGCCATATTCTAGATGGTGGGTGGGGGCCCATTGAGGAGCCAATAAGGACCCAAAATCATTCTCCACGTCACCAGCGCGAGATTCGAGAACAAAGCATTGGTCCATAATGGAAGGAAGTGGAGGGTAAATAAATAATACAATATTCAAAAAGAAATCTATATTTAAAAAGGCAGGCTAAAGAGGGGAATTCACTTTGAGTTTTTTTTGGGTTACATTAATTGTACGCAGCAGGGTCTCCTCTTCTCTCCTCCTCTTCCTTCCATCTCTCATTATTACATTTCGTCAAGTTTGGTCTTTGCTTTCTCTCTCTAGAAACAGCCGGCGATCTTCGAGTTTCTGTCATGGCTTCCAAGCGGATCTTGAAGGAGCTCAAAGATCTCCAGAAAGATCCTCCTACCTCATGCAGTGCTGGTATCCTCGACTTTACACATCTTTTGTTTCTTTTTTCTTCTCTCCGTTGATCTATGTTGTTGTCTTTCCGATCCTTCACACGTTATGGCCTTTCATTTGTTTTTGTAGAGAAGTTGGTTCGACGCTCGATGTGTGTGTTTTTTGGGTCTATGTCAACTTGGATATTTGAATTCTCCTTAAAATATGCTTCCTAGCTATTGATTTAGGGGTGTCCTTTTTTTCTATTGTTGGTTTTATGAAAGTGATGAGCTTGTTAAGCTCGATTTTGCAAAGGCGGTCAAACATGCTTTTTTGTTATTGCCATGTAGTTGGAAGATATCAGATCTGATGCATTGATTGTATTTAAGTGATATGTCAGCGGTTGTTTTCTAAGTACAATCGAGTTAGTTTATTGGTAATTATCATTTGATGTCAGAGTTTGTACATAATTCTTTTTTGTAATTTACTGGGCCAAGATTTCTGATTTGTTTCCTGATTGGGGTCTGTCAGCATGGATTGTAATTCTTTCTTCCTGGAAAAGGGTTATGGGGATGTCTATATTATGGGAAGGATTTATCTGTAAGAATATTAGAAATGAAACGAAAGACAGTTGTGAATTTTTTTAAAGAATCTTATTTTATTGCGGGCTTGCATTTAATAAGATATGTTGCAAATTGTGGAGATTGCTATATTTCAGTAATTCTATGAGTCACAAAGCATCCTTTTGTTATGTGTTTTGTGTTACATGATGGTTTAATGCCCAGTTAATGTTTTTTTTTGCGGATTCTTATATAAGTACATACGACCATGAAAGTTCCACAGCACTGATCATTCTTGTTCTTTATCGTTCTTCTTATCATACCACTGGGAATTCATAATATCCTTAGATCTGAGAAGGATACAGTGTCTCCTGCTATAAAATACAGATGCACCACTAGTCTGTTAATATGGCGGGGTACAACCACCATTCAGTAACACTTGTGATCTTTATATGGGACTGTAAGATTAAGCTTCTGGTATAGCTTAGTATATGTAGCTTCATGATGCATTTGTTAGTATGAAGCAAGATGTGATGTCTCACTAGATCATTTTTGCTTTTTCGTTATGTGGTATGATAAATGAGTGGGGATGAGGTGTCCATGGAGCAAGTATCTGTATGGGTGAGGATAGATGGAAAAGCTTCTAAAAGGAGCCCGTATTACTATTGAGTAAATTATTCAGAAGTTAGAGGTGATGACATTAGTGCTTGATGTTATTTTTGACCGTGCTTACCTTTGGATGCATTTGTGCGGAAGAGCAATCATATTGGCGAATAAGGTTGAACATGGAGATCTAGGCTAAAAAGTGATGTGTTGAATACCATAGGAAACAATTAGTTTACAACTTGGTAGAAATTGTGGCCTTAAGCTGAATTGACTGGGAGATAAATGTAAGGATAATATTAAGCAGCTGTCCTATACTCTTAACTTTTTAAAGCTTACATTTCTTAATAGTGGATGACTTGATGGAGGTTTCATTTGCTGATATTGATTGAGAGCTGCATGCCATGAAGATGGAACTCTCTATAGTTTTCTTTCTCATCTTCTTACCAGCATTCGTGTCCTATTTAGTAGCAGTTTGTAAGAGGAATGTAGTCAGATAGAATTGGCTTGCGTTGCAACACAAATCCTAGTGTTAATTCAAGAGTAATTAATCATTTCCATTAGTTATAGAATTTCATTTGATGTATTAATCTCCTTGCTTAAATGAGGTTTCTGCTGATAGTGAAAGGAGATTTTATGCCATGATGAATATGATGCAGATGCTTATATTTATAATTAATATTTCATGTGAAACTCTGCGGCCCAAGATTTATCTTCTTTTCTTATGATAGGTCCTGTAGCTGAAGACATGTTTCACTGGCAGGCGACAATAATGGGCCCCCCTGACAGCCCTTACAATGGAGGCGTCTTCCTAGTTACAATTCATTTTCCTCCTGACTATCCATTTAAGCCACCAAAGGTTTGTCATTACTGTAAAATATTTGCATACAAATTTCTATTATCTATGTTGGCTAAGTGGACTTTGCTAATTCTTCTAATTTATCTTGCAGGTTGCATTTAGAACTAAAGTATTTCATCCCAATATCAATAGTAATGGAAGTATTTGCCTTGACATTCTAAAGGAGCAGTGGAGCCCTGCCCTGACAATATCTAAGGTCCTAAACTCTTAGCAACTTCATAACTCCTATCACCTGATAAGCTCTGGGTTTTTTGTTTTTTTTACTTTCTGATGCTCACTAATTTGCTGTGCTTTGGACTCTATCCAGATATACCTAATGTTTGTATTAGGATTGTCCAGCAATATTATTAAGTGCACAACTTTTGAGGCTTTGTGATATTTATCAAGAATATATTCAATATAGCATGTCACATTCATACCCCTAAAGAGAGGTTGGATGTGGGTTGGTGTCTTACCCCATTGCATATTATCCTTGCAGAGATGAGTTATCTCAATGATGGACATAAAAAGGTGCCATTCTTAGGTTTATCAAGACAACTTAGATGGTGTAATTAATGTGATGAGTTACTCTATGATTTTTGCAAAGCTTATTTGAGTATTTGTCCTGTTATTTACCTCTCATTTGACATTTGGTTTTCCCCAGAGGAAGCAACTCTTTGCCCGGGATATTTGTTCTTGACTTTTTTGTGTGGTTATATCTTTCTCTAATTTGATTGTTCAAACTACATCATTACTGTTCTAAGACGGTGGAAGGGGTTGTTTTATTTTCCAGGTGTTGCTCTCCATCTGTTCCCTTTTGACGGATCCAAACCCTGATGATCCTTTGGTGCCGGAAATTGCTCACATGTACAAGACCGACAGGACCAAGTATGAGACAACTGCTAGGAGCTGGACGCAGAAGTATGCGATGGGCTAGCTCCCTTTCCGATGGGGGTATGTAGGAAGTGTTTGTTTATTGTCATTGCTATTGTCATGTATAAATTATGGTGTGATAACGTTTCCTTGTCTGCCATGGACAAATGAGTTCGATGCGCCCCCCCATCTTGAAAAAACATAATGCTGTATGCTTGTTCGTCTGAAAGTCAGGACTCAGAAGTGGATCTTGAACTGTGAAAGATCTGTAGTTGTTGTTTATTGTACCATTTGTTTCCATATAACCTTTTGAAGAATTGTAGTATGCAATTGAAGTTTCTTTGTCGAGCCTGTTTTCCTTCTCGTTCTATGATTGGTCTGGATTCAGGACTAACCATTTTGTGTCTGTTTCTCGAACTGTCAATTTTCTTTCTCGAAAAAGAAAAAGATGCAGGCAAACGTTTACAGAATTTGTTTACGATTTTCTTAATGTATGCTATATGTTAAGGTTTAACGCCTTTTTGCCCTTAGAGATTGCATTATTTAATAATATGATGATGATCAGCTCGAGAATGTTAGGGAGTTCAACGCTTTATATTACCTCCATCACATAGGAAGCAGCCATTGCTAATAATTTGATAGGCTCGTAAATGGAGAAAATCAAAGCATGTCAAAATTTGGATGACTAATTTAGTATTTTAGTAGATTTTTCAGGGCATTTATTTTATTAAATCTAGCAACGCCCAGCCCGAACACACTTTCTTAAAAATGTTAGACGGAACTTAAGCCCAAGTGGATCTAGCCAGTCATAGCCAACTCTAATTTAAAGACTAAATGACGCTTTTCTACTGAGACGTGTATAGTTGAATTGCCTACCTAGTAAATTATCGGAAAGGTTTTATTCTACAGCGCAACCGGAATGGTACTTTCGAAACACAACTTTTGTGCACTCCCTTATCTATAATCACCAAATTCACACGTAAACGTTTTTTTGTTGTTGTTGTGCGCATGTGGCACACCTACATCATTGTATAGTTCCTTGTAAGTAAGGTGGTGGGTTGGGCCACAAATGATCTGATACTATCTAGGGCCCAAATCGCTCTCCACGTCAAGCGCCAGATTCGAAAACAAAGTATCGGTCCATGGTGGAGGGTAAATAAAGAGAGCAAACGAAAAAAATTGAAAAACAAGGCAGACAGGCCTAAAGAAGGGAATTCACTTTGAATCTTTTTGGGTCAGGTACGTTAGATGTACGCGTCCTCTCTTCTCTTCCCTTCCTTCCATCATCTCCCATTGTACATTTCGTCAAGTTTGGTCCTTACTTTCTCTCTCTCTCTAGATACCGCCGGCGATCGTCGAGTTTCTGCCATGGCTTCCAAGCGGATCTTGAAGGAGCTCAAAGATCTCCAGAAAGATCCTCCTACCTCCTGCAGTGCTGGTACCCCTCGACTTTACACACCTTTTATTATTTTTTCCTCTCTGCTGTTTCCCTTCCGATCCTTGACATGTTTTGGCTTTTAGTGTTTTTGTGTTGAGATATAGGTTTGAAGCTCGATAGGTGTGTGTTTTTTGTTCCCTGGTTTAAACTTGGATATGGATTCTCCATGAAATATGCTGAGGTGTCGTTTTATTTTATTGTTTATGAAAGTGATGTGCATGTTTAGCGCGAATGACAAAGGCGGTTAGAGATGACTGCCTAGGAATTTTGTTGTTGTTGCCATCATCCGATCTGATGCATTGGTTGTGTTTAAACGATATATCAGCGGTTTTTATCCGAGCACAGTTGGGATTTTATGGGTAATTATCATTTGATGTCAGAGTCCGTACAAAATTCTTGTTGTGATTTAGTGGGCCAGCTTCCTGATTTGTTTCTTGATTGGGCTTTTGTCACCAAAGATTGTAATTCTACCTACCTGGAAACGGGTTATTGGGATGTCTATATTATGGGAAGGATTTGCATGTAAAAATCCCACATGATTGTTTAGTTCCCCAATGTTTTTGTTGCAAATTCCTACATATGAGTGCATACGAGCTTCAATGTTTCAGAGTGTTGGGATCTACGCCTTTGTTGATCGTTCATGATGGATTAATGGTGATATCCACAACACTGGCAAAGTAACCTTCTTGTTCTTTGTTGTTCTTCTTATTATACCAGTGGGAATTCACAACTTGTGGATATTCTTATCATCCCTATTCCATACATTTGAGAGGATATATTGGCTCATGCTATAATATAAAGATGCCATTGGTCCGCTAATGTGGTGGGTTACAAATCACCATGCAGTAACACTTCTGATTTTTACACGGGACCATAAGATTCTGATTTAGCATAGTGTATTTAGCTTGATGATGCACTTGTTAGCGTGCATGTCTTGTCAGTCATTTTGGCTTTTTCATTAGTTGGTGTGATGAATGAGTGGGAATTAAGTGCCATGTTATTGGAGCAAGTATTTATAAGAGTGAGGTTGTTAGCAGGAAAAGCTTTTTGAAGGAATCCATATTATGATTGATTAAAATCCTTTAGAAGCTAGAGGTGACGAAAGGAGTGTTTGATGTTTTTGTGACTGTTGGGATGCAGTTATGCAGAAGAGAAATTCGCATTGGTGAGTAAGGTTAAAGATGGATATTCTGGCTAAAACATCACATGTTGAATTGATAGAAAACAATTTTAGCATTCCAATTTCCTGGAAAAGTCATTAAACAGAATAGAGTAGAAGAAAAATGTAATGAAAATATTATGCAGTTGCTTATACATAGTTCGTCCCAACAAGACGATGAATAAAACAAACACTGGTACTGCTAGTGCATATTGGTTGGAACTGTGATTTAGTTGAGTTTGGCATGCTTATGCTTTCTTACTTTGATGATCCCTACCAGTTGTCCCTATGCTTTTACTTTAAAAGCTTACATTTTGTAAGAGTGAATGGAGGTTTCATTCCCTCATATTGACATGCCATTAATATGGAACTGTTTATTTAGTTTTTTTGTTTTCTTACCAACAGTTGCTGATGTAGGTACTTACACTACCAGTTAGTAAGAGGATTATAGTCAGATAGGATTTGGGATACACATCAACATAAACTGCAGCATTAGCTCAAGAGCATTGGTTTCCATAATTAGTTATAGAATTTCATCCAGTATATTCATCTTCTTGCTTGAATGAGGTTTCTGCTGATAGTGAAATGAGATCTTTATGGGATTACGAAAATAGCGTAGATGCACATTCATGTTGAACTTTGCCCTCAAGATTTATCATCTTTTGTTATGATAGGTCCTGTAGCTGAAGACATGTTTCACTGGCAGGCAACAATAATGGGCCCCCCTGAGAGTCCTTACACTGGGGGTGTCTTCCTAGTTACAATTCATTTTCCTCCTGACTATCCATTTAAGCCTCCAAAGGTTGGTGTTAACTTATTACTCTCTTTTGTGGTTGGTTTCATTTAATACAACCCTTTCATTTTTGGAACATCTTGCTTATTAAATCTGTACCATTCTTTCTGTAATGGGTTGAGTTTGGTGAACTCTGTTGCCTAGAAAAGACAGAATGTCAACAATAAACTTTGGCTGGGGGAGGGTGTTGGAGAAAATTTGTTGCTAGATAATAAATGATTTTGTGGGACCAATTTTGGTTAGAACATCCAGTGGGATGGGACTTTCTGATAACACTAGGTAGAACAAGAAAACGTAGACGGGCTGCCAAGCTTGTCATTACTGTAATATTTGCTAATTCTCTGATTTGTCTTGCAGGTTGCATTTAGAACTAAAGTATTTCACCCAAATATCAATAGTAATGGAAGTATTTGCCTTGACATCTTGAAGGAGCAGTGGAGCCCTGCTCTGACAATTTCTAAGGTTCTGATTCCTTAGCAACTTCTTAAATCCTATTATCTGATAATTTTTGGGTTTTCCTTTTTCACTTTCTTAACTCTCTAGGCATGTTCAATAGCTGTTATGCTTGCACCCTGTCCAGATATACCTCACCTTTTTATTAGGATTTCAGCAGTTCTGCTAAGTGGTGTTGTGATAGTTTATTATTTACAAGAAAATAGCATCTCACGCTCAAACCCCTAAAGAAAGATATAGGTTGCATGTGGGTTGGTGTCTTTCCCCACTGCACTGCAGAGATGATAGGTCCCAATGATGAACATTGATACAGAATATAACTTTAAAAAGTGTGATTCTTAAGTTGAGTGAGCTAACTTAGATGCCTTAATTAGTGTGATGAGTTACTCTATGATTGAGCTAACTTAGATGCCTTACCTCTCATCTGACATTTTGATTTCTTTAGAGGAAGCCACTCTTTGGCTGGCTATTTGTTCTTTTTCTCCATTATGATTGTTCAAACTACATCATTACTGTTCTAAAGACGGTAGAAAGGGTTGTTTTGTTTTCCAGGTGTTGCTCTCCATTTGTTCCCTTTTGACGGATCCAAACCCAGATGATCCTTTGGTGCCGGAAATTGCTCACATGTACAAGACAGACAGGAGCAAGTATGAGACAACTGCTAGGAGCTGGACACAGAAGTATGCCATGGGCTAGTTCGCTTTCCGCTGGGGTGGGTGGGGGATGTCTTAATTTATGGTCTGATAGGTTTCCTTATTTGCCATGAACAAATGAGTTAAAAAAAAAAAACATAATGTTATATGATGTCCTTTGAAGAAGTGGATCTTGAACTGCGAAAGATCTGTATTTGTTGTCTAATGTACCATTTGTTTCCTTGTTACCATCTGTTAAGAATTAAGCAGCCCAACCCAACAGATAAGTATGGGCCCATCCTACACTCCTCTTAATTATATGATTGGTCTGGATTCTGAGATTCCTTATGAATCGCTACGCATTATTTTATCTTATGAAGATGTGACTAGTAAAATTCCCCCTTTTGCCACGGTTAAAATTTGGATGAAAGGTAAAAAGTAAGTGATGGTCACGTGAAGTGAATGGAAATTGGAAGCAGTGACAAAACAAAAAAAACCCATCAGGCGGTCTTTTCTTTGTTACCTACTACTACAGGTTACAGCTTTCAATGAATGTCCTTGCCTAGCTTGATCTCCAAGCTACCCAAGCCAATTGTCCAGTCCCCATCATTTTGTTTTTGTGCTTTGCCTTTCATTTTCAACCTTTCTACCCAATCTAATGCTACTAATCACCCTCCTAAACAAGCCCTAGTCCAAGTGAGTTGTACACACTTCCTTTTTTATTTATGACCTAATTTAGGAAAATAACCTCTCAAATCTCAAGATTTCATATACTAACAAAATAATCTCTATGATACTTTACTTTATAAAAAAAATGAAAAAATACGATGCCTCAAATGTATACAATATTCTCTCCCTAATTTAGACTATAACGCATTTCTCACATCCTGAAGGTTTTATTGAGGAAATGAGAGTGTGATTGAATCATTGATAAATTTAGTTGTTAAATTGGGTGCAAATAAAAATAAAATTAGTACTTATTTTTAAAATGGAAAAAAAGGAAAGAACATTCAGTGTATGATCAATGATGCAAACGTGGGGATTGTATAAGAATCCAAGCTGCCTATGTGTAAAGTAATCTTAGATAAAGACTTGAAAGCGTGCTTATAATTGACTTAAGTATTTTCCATATTATATTCAATTTGGTCCTTATTAAAATGATGCGCCTTTCGGTCAACGCAAATTTGCAACTTACTGAAGTGGACAGACTGGCAGCTGCAGACCATAAGCTTAAAATCTACTACTATGATCATTATTGAAAAATAAACTAAATTAAGTAGATTTTAAAACTCAACTAATCCTCTTTTTTTGGGAAGATAAAAAAAAAATCACTTAATTATCGATGCTTGATTGACAAGCAAGATTACTTTAATCGGGACATAAACTCAAAATGAGTCTTGACCGCATTGGTCAAAACACCCACTGACATGTTTGTGACCAAATGATATCACAACCAACGTTTGCAACAGAACTGGTCTCCTTCTCGCTCTTACACGTGACATAGACAAACGCTAAACTCACAAGCGGTTACGCTCGTTGCCTCACAGCCGTACATCAGTAGAGTTTGCCTATCCAGCTGTCCTTATTATCAGGTTAAACATGCAGAGTGATTAACATTACCCAAAACAGATTAAGATCACGTGAATCAGTTGGCGCGTGGGACTCGAACAAATTGCTTGGGCGCCAAGTCGAATAAAAAACTAAAAAAGAAAGAAAGAAAGAAAAGAAAATATATTATTTTATATATTTCTTTTAAACGAAAATAGAAAGAAGTTGGGTTTATTCATGATCCTCCTATAAAACAGAGATTCTTGGCCATTTGACTCTCCCCTGCGAACTGAAACACTCTCCTCCTTCCTCTCTGCTTCTCTCCAATCTCAAAAATCTCTTCTTTTTCATTTGAAGGGTTTAGTCTTTTGTTCTTCAGATCATTAATTGCATCTCTTGAAAACGCTTCCTCTGTTTCTCCTGTCAGTTTTTTTGTGTTAAAGTTTCAATCTTTAACGGTTCTTTTCCCCCCTTTTCTTCTACCCACTGGAAAAATGAATCATCCTCCATTAAAGTACACGATCCACCGGACGGTAACTAATAAGCTGATGAAATGGGAAGAACCAAACATACCTAACAGAGTTGTCCGGATTTCAGTCACCGACGGCGACGCAACGGACTCCTCCGGCGAAGAAAGTGACGGACCCACCACTCCAAATCACCACCACAGAATCAAGAGGCATATCAGCGAGATCAGAATTCAAGATTGGTCCACCTATGTTTCTGAAACGACTGCCGCGGCTAATAGATCCGTCGCAAGAAGGAATTCAAGAGACCATTTAAGGGAAACTGATAATTTAAGCAGTCATCAACAACAGCAGAAGAAGTATCGTGGGGTTAGGCAAAGGCCGTGGGGGAAATGGGCGGCGGAGATCAGAGACCCGTTTAGGAAGACCCGGATTTGGTTGGGTACATTTGAGACGGCAGAGGAGGCTGCTGTGGCGTATGATCAGGCGGCGATTCGAATCAAAGGTCCTGATGCTCTCACCAATTTCACAGGTCCTGATGCGGTGGTGAGAAATCAAGATCCTCTTGAGGTGGATGTCGTTAACATTTCTTCTGGGTATGATTCTGGTAAAGACTCTCATAACAATAGTCTCTGTTCTCCCACTTCTGTGCTTAGATTCCATTCTGCTCCTTATGTGGAGGAGGATGGGAGGAGGAGGAGGACAAGGCCGATTCAAGAACTGATGAAGAGGGACCAAGGTAGGTTACCGGTTGAAGATGGTGGTTTGAGTGATTCTAACTTGGTAGATGAGGAGTGTTTAGCTTGGTGCTTGAAAGATTTCTCAGATTTTGAAAATCCTGCCCGGATTTTTTTGGAAGAATGCAGTGTGCCTGATACAGTTTCAAGGGATGGTGATGTTGATGATCTTTCGGTACATTTAGATGGGGATTTCAGGTCTTGTAAATGGGATGTAGATAAGTATTTTGAGTCTTAATTGACTTCGACTTTGATTAATTTAAGTCAGGCTCTGTTCTTGAAGCTGCCTGCTTGAGTAAGTGATGATGATGGAGATAGGCGATTTCTCCAGTTTTGCTGTGTCCAAAGAAGTGTAGTATACAGCGGTGATTAGGTAAAATGGTAAATTCCGAGTGGAGTTTTGGATACTATCTTAGCTTAAATTATTACCAGTTTGATTAGTGTTTTTCGTGCTCTCAATTGCAAATATATATCTAAATATTGCTTCTTGTTTATAAATTTCAAGTCTTTCTAAATTAAAAATTGTTTTTAAGAGCCAATTTGTGTGTATCTGGAATCTGGCATGTTTGAAGGATGAAACTAAAGTTGTG
>NBIL01143104.1:0-15099 GCA_002752925.1 Viola pubescens var. scabriuscula
GGCGCCACTGCAAACAACCTGACCAAAACTGGGCCCAAAACAGCAACCAAACCGACCAATCAAATGACAAAGAAACAAAACAGAAATCAAAGATCAAAACTCCAGCCGAAAACCCAAACTTCAATCGACCCAACCGGTGGCTCCTCCTCCAACGCCGCTACCGGCACCATTCCGGCCATCAAGCCAAAAACCAGCAGCACAATTATACAACAATTAAGCCCATAAATTAATTAAACAATCAAGCAACCCAAGCAAATTAATCAATTAACCCAGCAAATTTAAATTGACAGCAATTCAAGCAAATAAACCCAGGAAATTTTAAATTGACAGCATAAAAAATTAAGCCAAAATACAGCCACAAAGTAAGAAAAAAATTGGCAGCAAAACTAAGCACAAATCGGCAGCGAAATCAATCCAAAATCAACCCAAAATTAAACATAAAATCAAACCCAAATTGATCCAAAAATTAAACTAGAAAAATAGCTACGAAATTAACCCAAAATCAATCCAAAAATTAAACCAGAAATAGCCACACAAATAACCCAAAATTGCCCACACAATTAACCCAAGAACAGCCCAAAAATTAAACAGTTATGAAGATATGAACATAAAGGATAAAGGAAAAGTGAGAGGAGCGGGACAACGAGGGAGAGCAGAGAGGAAGGAGAAGATATGAAGATATGAAGCAGAGAGGGAAATTGGAAGTTAGGGTTTTGAGGTGTTAACAGTGATGAAGACAAAGGAAAAGTGAGAGGATGCGGACGACTAGGAGGACGTGGAGTGGTGGTCCCCACTCGACACGTCGAGGCTGACATGGACAAGAAAGGGCTTGGCACACAGACAGTGGCTAACGTTGCACATAATGGCGGTCAATTGTGCCACGTCTGATTTCTATTACGGTAAGGGGGTGATTGAACAATATTGCGACGACCAGGGTTGAAATTAAATATAAAAATGGCTAAGGGTTGCACTAAAATAAAATATTATAGTTTAGGGTTGTTTTATATCATTTTCTCAATGTACATTTAGTTTTGACAATTGGAGCATATTTTATCCTTGCATCATGCACTTAGTTTTACCATCATTGCAATTTTGTGTAGCTTTTTATCCTGACTTAGTAGGTGAAATATTTTTTTCTACACACTTCAAATGTTAAGTTAAGAAATGGCCAAAATTGCCATGTACACAATTTCTCCTCTACAACATTTACTAATTATTCAAATGTGGAATTATAATCTACATTGCCTTATAAAATTTGGAGCATATTTTACGCTTCCTGCATGCACTTAGTTTTATCATCCCAATAATTTGTGTAGGTTCCAATCCTTGCTCAAATAGATGATGACAGTAATGAAAGCATGATCGGATAGGATTGTGAAGTTGGAACAAGTAGAATGTTGCTTATGATATAACAGGAATTAGGATTAAACAAACTCACACAAATTGCATTGTTGAGAATGGTGGACAGGAAAACGTCTCATTTATTGAGTGTGACTTAAGAAATATTATGACTAGAGAACGACAAAGGTATTTGGGTAAAGGGGATGCAGAAGAGATGATGAGTTGCTTCAGCAACATGATGGCACAAGATAGTGGATTTTACTACAAGTGCAATACTGAAGAAGAAAATAGGATCACTGATATTTTCTGGGCAGACTCCAAGAGTAGGGCAGCATGTATTGATTTCTCCGATGTTATTTTTGACACAACTTACTTAAAGAACCAATACAAGATGCCTTTTGCACCTTTTGTAGGGGTCAACCACCATGGCCATACAATTTTATTCGGTGCAGCACTAGTTTCAAATGAGTGTGGGATCACATTTAAATGGGTATTTGATATATGAAAGGAACGCATGGAAAATAAAACACCAAAAGGAATACTAACTAATTAGTGTTCAAGTATAAGACAGAGAGTTCAACTAGCATTCCTAGAAACCAGGCAGAGATGGTACTTGTGGCACCTCATGAGAAAGGTCACAAGAAAACTAGGATCTATGGCAAAATATCCTGAGCTGAAAGTAGAGTTTGAATACCTTGTTTATAAAGTTGGTGACGAAATAGAGATTGAAATTAAATGAGAATCTTTCATACACAAACATCATGTTGCATATGTAGCTTGGTTATCAAGTCTTTTTGCTAACAGAAGTTTGTGGGTCCCTACATTCTTCAAGAGCACGTTCTGGGCCGGAATGCAAACAACGCAAAGGAGTGGGGATAAACTGGTTCTTTAAAAACTATGTTAATCACCAAACATCGCTTACCCAATTCATGTAGAAATTTGATATGGCATTGCGAGACAAGATTGAGAAGGAAAATTATGAGGATTTCATGTGTAAATACAACGGAGAATTAGAACACCATTACCAGTTGAGATACAATTCAAAAAATTGTACACACTTAATAAATACCAAGAGATACATGATGAAGTTATGAAGT
This sequence comes from Viola pubescens var. scabriuscula, assembly GCA_002752925.1. NCBI lineage: Eukaryota > Viridiplantae > Streptophyta > Magnoliopsida > Malpighiales > Violaceae > Viola > Viola pubescens. Next base: position 2,439 of record NBIL01143104.1, read on the forward strand.
CACTTTTGTGTGGGTCAGAGAGAGTTGAAAAAACTAATGGTGTTCAAACGTACGTCATGACCAAGTGGAATAGATAGAATAAGACTTTCGTCAACACAAAACTTACGATAGAGATGAATACGCATACGTACAAATACACATGTGGTCTATTCGAAACAACAAGCATGGTCTGTTGCCACATATTGTAAGTATTGAAGACCAAGCATATGGTATAGTTGCACAACAAATATGTGCTAACTATATGGAGAAAGGATATGAAAAGATCATATTACAGAATCACACTACCCAAAATGAGTAACCTCTTTAGGTGTCCGAAATTAAAAAGATTTGACGATGTCTACAAACGTTACTTTTCTATTTGTGATTCTGCTTCACTGGGAGACAATAGGGCAGCATTCGCTTCTGAATACCTCACATACCTTGCATTGAGAAGCTAAACCATATGGTTCCAACAGTTTCTAGTAGTGTCGATGAGTGCAGTACCAATACTAGAGGGACATATATGAACTTTATGCAAAAATAACTAGAGTTGGATGGCGATGCATCCATTGTGGTTCCCACCATTCTCAATCCCCTATTGTGCACAACTAGGGGTCGGCCTCCTCAAAATAGGATGATGAATGTAATTGAAATTGCACTTAGAAATGCAACACGCAGAAAAAATTACATGACATCAAAGAAGGATGAAGTAAAGAAAAGAAAACAACCAAAATAGAAAGGAGTTTCAACAAGGAAAAACAAGTTTGTTGGGAAAAAATTATATGTATAATTGCTTCCTTTTCGCTTACTTTGCTAAATGTAAATTTGGTTACAGAAAAGGGAGCCTTCGTCTGCCAAAAATAATCCATCGTCACCCAGTACCTTTTACCCGCAATAGAATGTAAGTATATCACAATCTTTAAACTTGTCACCCTTACTATAAAAATTAAATTAAATGTAAGAGTGTTAATTGCGATTTGCATTATTATCGCAGGAGATACCAACAAGTTAGTCCGACGAAGATCCAACGAACCTTGACTTCAGCCTTTGAAGATTTTAAAAACAATTTCTTCCCTTTAATGGATTTTATAACCTTATTGCAGCACAAAACGCCACGAGATTTTATTGAGAGTACTTCAATTATGTTGAGATCGCATCTCAAATGAAATTTGTAGCTAAATAAATTATCCATAGTAGATTTATGGGTTTAAATTTACACCAACAAATACACCTTACTAAATTTAGTGCATATCCTGTTTACTTGTAAATAGTATGGTATGAATTATTTTCATGATCTACGATGCGAACTGCACCACGATTAATTTACAACAATTTATAACTAACTTTGGGTGCCACTAGAGTATCACATCCTATGGTTTTGGGTATTACCGTTTCTTTCCGTCAAATCATGTAGAGTAGTTTTATTGGATTAAGGTTATACCAAAATATACATCTCACTATATGCTGCACATATCCTAATTAGGCAAAAGTTTTGTTCTTTTGTTGTTTTTAGCAGTATGAATTATTCGTGTAATGAAATTGCTGGTTTATTACCTAAATTGATTCCAATTTCATTAAGACTAACAAAGCCCAAAAAAAAGATTCAAAACTAATCCCAAGTTATGAAATTTTTCCAAAAAATACCCAAAATATTTGTAGGTTTCTAATTATAATTCCCCCCTCCTACTTATCCTATGGTTTTGGGATAATTAAATGTACGACTCTTCAATCATTCGTCTAATGAAATTGCAACTTTTATTGAAAAAAAAATAGGATAATTAAATAAAAACCGTTAAAATTAAAAAAATTACAGGGTATACCCAAAACAACTGAAGTTTTCCCCTACAAATTTAGGGCCTCATAGTTACAGGTTTTACTTTGATCAAAGCTTTGTAATCAAAGACCGCATGATCAGCTTCCTTCAGAACTTTCTCTTTCATGCTCCTCACCTCTCTAAGCACCTCTAAGCATGAGATGGTGACCCTCAAAGTAGACAACATAGTAAAGTTTGCATTTAAGTGGTTGAAAGTTGTAGCATTCACAACTTGTGATGTTATCAAGTCTTTCTCTTCCACTAGATACCTCTCTTGTGCTTCCAGCTCCTCGATATCCCGATCTAGGACTCATATGCTGAACTGACAGTCCCTCACAACGTCAAATGTCCTCCTCTTCATGCCCCCCAGATTCTGTAGGAACTCATATTTTTTATTCTTTCTCATTTTCAAATTTAGGATGGAAATAGCAATTGTGTGGTGATATCGGCTAGTAGCCTTAAATATACCTAAAAATTTGCAGCAACAAACGACAATTGTGTCAATAAAAGCACACTTACACCTTCGTTAATTGAAAAACTTGTTCCAATATGCATCTGCATCTGACAAAATTTTGCAGCAGCATGGGAAACACACCTCTGTAAAACTAAGTTCCAATAAGGTGCACTTAACCTACTTCCAATACACTTCTTCAAATAATGCTCACAAGTCAAAATTTTGACACATTTGCAAAAGGATTTAAACAACTTAACCTCATAACAACAAATTGGCAAACCATTACAAAACCAAAAAAGTCTGGGAACAAATTCAAATTAGCCAAACAACAACTTTTCCCTGTTGTTGGATGTTTCAATCCTATACTTTTGGTTTTCTAATCATCCAAAGTACTTTTCAGGAAATTAAGTTACACCAAAACATACAACTTGGTATATTGACTGCATATCCTTTTTTATTTAAAACTATACCAAACTAAAATTAACCATGCTTGAACATAGGATTCATATAATATGGTTAATCAATGGCTACAAAAGTTAAAAAATGCGTCGGACACAAATTTTCTAGAAGTACATGAAAGCTTATAGTCACACGAACTGAGGATAGAAGGACGATCGGTTGAAAAAGATTAGAGGAGGTGCAACGTAAGGAGGAGGGGGATACGCAAAAGACAGGGCAATGCGCTTCTGACCACCTCGTCTGTGACAACTTATGAAATGCTTGCCTCATCGACGACGACATTCGACATGACCACAACCATTAAAATCGCTCAACTCCTCCAACACACATTTGGATAGAAACAGACTTGGATGGATAGAGCCAGGTGGCGGCGGAGTTCGTAAATGTGGAGAGAATGGAAGAAAGATAGAGAAGAGGGTTGAGGGTTGAGGGTGGAGGGTGAAGGATACTATGGTCTTTCAACATTTCTTTTTACCTCATAATTATGGGAGGTAAAAAAAAAAATTTCTTCATCTTTATCAATTTCCAAAAATATTTCACAGAATTTTCAAATGAAAAAAATGCCGGAGAGCGTGGTGGTGTCATTGGAATTTCGGATCATCAAAACAAGGCTCACTTACACCTTTCGTACTGGATCGCAATCGAGTGGAGTCCAACAAATTCATGTGACTCTCTTGGAGTCACCCAATGGAGAAAAAATATGGAAAGTTTTTGGGCCCGAAACCTACAGTTCACAGGTCATTAGTACATTCAATAGGCCCAATTTCCAAACCCAACCCTGTCTGTCTCTACTCTAAAACTACCCGCCACGTGTCACAAAACTGCGCGCTCCAGCAGCGGAGACAAAATGCAGTTACCACTTGCCGGTACCGACTTTTCTCATTTCTGGAAGGAAAGGAAAGAAAAGGAAAAAATTGTACAGATTGATAAACAAGAAGCTTGGCAGATAAGAAACCAAACACACAAAACCACCACAATCAGACACCGCAAGCATGGAAGAGGAAGTAGAAAAGCAAAAGAAGAAAACAGACGCGCCTGATTAAGATTTTTCCTTGAATTGAATCAGTGAAAATGGAGACGATCGACGGACCGCTGCCGTTAATCCCCGGCCTACCAAACGACATCGCAGCGCTAATCCTGTCCATGATCCCTTTCTCCCACCATTCTCGCGTCAAACCGACTTGCAAGTCCTGGCACGCTTTCCTTTCTTCGCGAAACCTAATTTCCCTCCGCCGCCACCTCCGCCTCGTCAACCACCTCCTCTGCATCTTCCCGCAGGATCCTTCGATCTCGTCACCGTACCTGTTCGACCCGCACCACCTCGCGTGGCGTCCACTTCCTCGCATGCCTTGCAATCCTCACGTCTACGGTCTCTGTAACTTCACCTCCGTGTCACTCGGTCCCTTTCTCTACGTCCTTGGTGGATCCGTGTTTGACACCCGCTCTTACCCCATGGACCGGCCAATATCTTCCTCCTCGGCGTTTCGCTTCAATTTTATTAGTTACGCGTGGAAGCGTCTCTCTCCGATGTTGTCTCCTCGCGGCTCATTTGCGTGTGCGGCAATTCCTAGCTCGGGCCAGATAATTGTGGCCGGGGGAGGGTCTAGGCACACAATGTTTGGTGCTGCAGGGAGTAGAATGAATTCTGTGGAGAGTTACGATGTGGTCAGGGATGAATGGGTAGCCATGGATGGGTTGCCGCGGTGTAGGGCGGGATGCGTCGGGTTTGTGGTTGGGGAGAGGGAGTTTTGGGTGATGGGAGGGTATGGTGAGTCCAGGGTCATTTCAGGGATGGTTCCAGTGGATGAGTATTATAGGGATGCAGTTCTGATGGATTTGAAGAAGAATGGGAGCAATGGGAGGTGGAAAGAGGTTGGAGATATATGGGCAGAAGGGGATAGGGCGAGGCAAGGGAAGGTGGTTGTTGTTGAGGATGAAGGTTGTGTAGGGCGGCCAAGTGTGTTTATGCTAGACCAGAATGAGATTTTGAGGTGAGTTGCTTGTGTTTTTTTTGCAGTTAAAGAAGCAGTTTAAGTTGTTTTATAATTTGTTCTGTTTCCAAAGCATTTATATATAGGAGCTATTTACTGTTTAATTGATATGATTAAGTGATTGGGGCTCCACTTGTAGTTAGCGTACGTGATTGTGAGTTTTATTGTGACCCCTATATTCGTTGGAATCAATGCACTGGATAGTTGTATTCATTCTTGATTGGTCATAGCTGGTAGCAGGATCGAGGAAGGTATAAAGTGCATGAGCTTGGCTTAATATTATGTTATCAGATTGCCAATGTGTTAGCAAATTGAACCTTTTGCACAGAACTAACAATTATTGCTATAGCTTTCTTTTGATGGTCATCTTCTGATGCCATTACGGTGTCCCACCATTCTTCTTTCTTCAAGGTGTCTGATTTGGCCTTTGTTGTGTTCCCTGTGGTCTTCTATGATTAGTAAGTTGTAAGCTAGGGAATCACTATTAGCTTATATAGTCAGAATTGCAGCAAGTTACTCAGATTACCTTAGCTAGGATTCTGGGGGTACTGTTCATGCTTATGTAATGATGGTTCATTAATCGTATAGTTAATAGTTGTGTCTTGTTGTGTGTGCTAGGTCTTTTTTAGTCCATTACACATTAGTAGTCCAATCATAATATGTTTGTCACATTTCAAATTTTAAACTTCCCTTCAAAGTTAATACCTTGAATTCTATGAAAACTTTTAATAAACCTATCAATTCGTGATATGGGATTTCCTAGCATGTCACTAATATATGTTTTTGGTGATATTCATGATTATATTTTGGGTTTTATGCTGTTACAATTGGTTTTCATTAATCCATGGGCCCACTTAGATTCTAGTTTTCATTGTGGCATCAACTTCAGAGCTTTGAATTTTAAGAAAAAGAAAGTTGAGGCTGATATAATTGAATCTTATTGAAGGCCAAGCTTATGGTGGGGAAGGTCGAAAGCCTCCTTCAAAGTGCTGCATGTTTTTCGTGTTTTAATGCTGTGCATATCCCTACAATCTAGCTTGTCCTGTGCCCCTATATATCCATGTTTGTGCCAGTTATCTAAATATACACAAAGCATTTGTAAGAGATCTAACATTAAGGGCCTGATTATGTGTACTGCTGCTGCTGCAATAGTCGATGATTTACCTATGATGGGTTATGTTATTAATTTTCCATTGGCTGCAAATGACCCTTACTTCTAGGTTACCTTATTTCTCTTGTGATGGATGTTCATGTTATTCCTGCATTACAGGTACGAAATGGCTTCAAATTCCTGGGTAAAAGAATCCAGTGTCCCAAGGAAAGCTCCTTTTGATTCCTCATTTGGTTTTGCTGCGTTGGATGGGGAGCTACATGTAATGACTATTCTGAAGGGCTGTGATTCAAAAGAAACTCGAAGGTCACGACAGCAGAAGAGAGCAGGAACTCTCTTCATCCAAACCTATCATCCGAGGAAGAACACATGGAGATCAGTGGTGTCAAAGCCACCACTCCATTGCCCTTTGAATTTCAACACTGCAGTTATGTGCACTATTCAATTGTAGACAGACAAGTACATATTGCGATTTCCACAGGTACCTGATTTCTGTGATGATTGAGCATTCTATGTTCCTTATAAGTTATAGCATAATATGGTATAGTTCTTATGTACAGACTGGTAGAGTTGGACGCTTGACTAGCTACAATCATCTTTTACCACTTTAAAATGGGTGTAAGTACAACTTGTTGTAAATGCATAAAAATACACGAGTAAATAAAGATTGAACGTTTGGAATTTGATGACTGCCTCTTACAATCAGGCTTCGTAGATCTGTGTATATCATTTCTATATCAAATCACTTTAAAGAAGCCTGATAAATGAGAGATTGTTTCCTATGAAAATGACAGTTGATGATTACAAACATCAGGCTATCTGGTGTAGTAGCCATGGCCCGTTACGTAACTTATGGTCACGGAGCTTTAGCATTTTGACTATGATTAATCTACACAAAAATAGGCTAAGTTGACTAGAACGTAAGGGTAGAAAAAGACAGCCCTTGCAACTCATGAATGAAGGCAGATCAGTTTTGAACCATAAACCACTGCTCGTATCGTATGTGTTGTAGCTGATGTGAATTCCTTCGGGAGCCGGGACTGGTCTGCTCCCAAGACTAAGCTCTTGAGCGTTTGAGTTAACCATTTGATTCAAAGACAGGACTTTGTCTTTGCATTTGAATGATTTTAATCCCTAGTGGTCTGGTCAAGGGTCCAAATCCATCCAATTTTTTTTAGGAAGAAAGTGAAGAAAATCTTTTCATCGAACTCGATCGAAGGTTGAAAAATTCTAGTCATGCGACATTAACTGATCTCGTGGTCGTGTACCCATGCAAAATGTGTCGCTGAAAACCGATGAAATCGTGCCACTATAGAAAGGGTACAGAGAATGCAGTGCTACGCAGTCACCCTTGTTTATTTCCGTCTTGTACTATTTCCATGTCAAAATAATACAGCTAACAAACATGTCAAAGGTCAGAGTAAAACTCAACTAATTAATAAACATTTTAGTTTCAAAAGATCAGATTATTATTAGAACACAATCTATTTATTTATTTTCAAGTAGTAACATCAGTTATATTACTCTACAGTCTACACTTGAATATTCTCTCAAATTGAGATCATATAAATAAAAGAATCCTTAAAGAATATTTAATTAATAAAAAAGAAACAGAAACTACAATAGAGCGATGACCTCAATTAGTTTTACACCTGGGTCATCGTCTTGGGCGATCAAAACTTGCATGTCACACCCAAGATTTTATTATGAAAAAATGCAAATTAATTCTCCCCCGCCCCACTTTTGGGACCGGACGTTAAGACCTTTGCTGTTGTTGGTTACCGGTCTCGTTAGCGACGGATGCAACGGCGAAATCCACCACATGGTTGGGGTATATCGTCGGCGGTGCATGAGCAAAAACTCTGCCGGCTACATTCATCCCCTTCAATTTACAATTGCCAGTGCTTTGTCCAGGGATAAAAGTGCATGGGTTGGGCCGAGATGGTGTCACTGGGCCCTTTTGCAAGGACTGCAACAAAAGCGCACTTCCGCCTTGCTGCTTCATCCATTGCAGCTCCTCCTCCTCTTCCATTAATGGCCTCGTTGCACCAAGTTGTAGAGATGCCAAGAAAACAAATAAAACAATCAGGAAACTGAAAATGTTGCACTCTTTAGATATACCCATCTTGATCTTAGCTATCAGCTTGTTTTTTTCAATCCAAAAGTGGGGATTTTTTATGTTTTTTTTTTTTGGTAATATGAGGGAATTAGTTTGAATGTGTTGTAAGAAGGGGGAGGGACTATATATAGGTCCGAGGAAGTGAGATTTGACCGTTGACCGTGTGTGTTTTTGTTGATGGTTTGGTTCAATAAATGTTTTTTGGGTTTGACTTAGCTAGGTGTGGCGGGGGTTTGAAGGTTGAACCGGTTGTGGAATTGATCAACACAACAGCCTATGTTGCTCAAATGACCAGTATGAAACGGCATCGTGTGGTTTCAAAATCAGACTTCAGAGTCGTATTGTTTGCTCATGAGACAATATTAAATTGTAGTTCAAAAACAAGCCACTCCTGAAGAACGAGGTGTTACGTACTATTGTAAGAATAGATTTCAAGTTTTGTTCTTTTCTTTAGTATTTATTTTGAATTGAATTTCAATTTGGAGAATTGGTAAAACTATACAACAGGCAGCAAAAACTGGTCTTGCCCTTGCCTAGAAGAAACACGTTTGAATGTAATTTGCATTCTTCTTAATATTAGTAAACACTAAATACTGAACATTTATTTACTACATTGGGTCAGTTTTGCAGGGACACATTCCAAAGTTTACAAAAAGATTTTTCTGCAAAACTAAGATTACAGAAAGATTCTTGAGGCGCACAATCTTGACTGAAATGCTACTAGTTCATTCAACAATACATTGTTACATAAAACAAGTTGTTAGACTGCTGATCAGTAATAATATAGCACAAACAGATGGGGTCACTACTCGGTCGAAAAGCAATAATCTTGCTCTTCATTTTGCAAGGGAAGCCTCCAGTTTCTCCTTTAACTGTTCAGCTGCGCCACTTTGAGTTCGTATGGAGAATGTATGAACAATCTTATCGTTCTCCATTGACAAAAGACATTCTTGCCTTGAAACTTGATGCTCCCTGAATGCTTCCATGATGCTTGAAACCGGGTGCTCATCCAAAGGACAGTTTATCCTTACAACAGCATCATCCTGCCTAGGCTCCAAATCAATGTCTGGTATTGTCAATTGTTTGTTCACCATCCCTTTCTCAGCTTCCATAACCCTAATCTTCATCTGGAGATCGGTGATATAGGAAATGGCATCACCGAGCAGAGATGCCTTATCCATCTTAGAGATATTTGGGACAACAGCTCTTAAAGCATAAAATCTCTGGTTGAGTTTTTCTCTCCTCTGCCGCTCTGCTTCCACATGATTCAACGGCTCATCTCTCCCGTTGGCTGGTTTCCTCCCCCTCTTCCTTGGTTTCTGCTCATCAGACTGAGGTGACAAGTCATCCTTAGCCTGCTCCGCACCACCAACCACTGCTTCAGAATTAAAACCTACCATGACTGAGTTCGTGTGGGGAAACCGCTTTGTTTCTTTCTCACCTGCGCAGCCATTAGAAGTACTCCCATAAATTTGCTTAGCATTACCAACTGCCTTTGTTGCAAAAGATTCGGAAGTGAAAATGAACTCCTCTTCAACCTTGGGGGAGAAGCTAATATTAATTGGTTGCGATCTCGAGCCACCCAACCTTAGTTCACGTCCGAAAATTTTCGGGACAACCTTTGGCGGTGCACCACTAGACCCCCCAAGTATAGATCTTGCTCTTTCCAGTGCAGCAGGGTCTTCAGGTATTGATTTGACTGAACCAAGCTCCAGAACACCAGACTTAACAGGTAGAAACACTAATGTCTTGAAACCGGCAGATCTCGCCAAAACTGATCTCAATTGATAATGAGTTGAACAGCTAGTCATGTCCGAAACCCAAATAGATCTTCCAGACTTGTATGACTCCCCGGGTCCAAAGGCTGAATTACACTGGAAAGTGAAATACAACGAAACCAGATAAAACATTTCCACGTCTGAAACCCCATCCAAAGTGGCCGCAAAATTACTATCATCTGCTCCATTAAAGCACGCATGCAGCTTTTGAAGCAGGCGCTTCTTCACCTCCTTTCTCTTCTCAGCATCCCTACCAGAGTTCCCATCTCCAGCTCCTCTGTTATCTTTCGGGTCCCAGCAAATCCCATCACCCCATGTCAAGACAGAACCACCAGATTTCAAGCTGGACGCGTGCCAGAAAATCACGTAGTTCCAGCTAGAACCCTCAACAATCTGGCATAGCCCTTGCTGCACACCCAGATTAGCAGGTGGAAAAACTAAATCTTCTGTAATTTTTTTGGCAGCCGACGAGATCAAGAACTCAGAAGCCTCAACTCCCAGTAAAGATTCCACCAAACCCTTTTCTTCCTCATCAACCCATAACTTCTCACCCATGTTTTTACCTAGCAGCAAACCCTAAAACTCCTAAAAAACTAATCTTTACTCAAACACAGCTCTCTAGCACTAAATTAACATGACCTAGAACTTCAAAAACACCCATCTCATAAATAAATCATAAATCTAGCAGCAGATTCACAACACAGCAAGAACTTAAATCCGATGTAGATAAATCCGACATAGCATACAACTAACTGGGTGTAAGAGAAGCCATAAGGGAGCTTACCAGAAAAAGAAAAATAATCAGTCCGGAATCTTTTTAGGTTTTCGTTATTCCAGCATCAAGATTCTTCGAATGCAGTTGTGTCTGAATTTGGAACAGTTCGGAAGTGTAAGTGTTTGTTGGCTAGAGATGAGATCTGAAATGTAGGATTCGTTCTTTTCGGATGTCTTTTCAGATTTTTCCCATTTTGCCATTAAACTCTGTTTTCTCATTTTTGTGGTGATAAATGATAGGAGCAGCAGACGCAGTCCGTGACCATGTGTTACGTCTGTTTCGCCACGTTGGGCGTGCTCGATGGGTCTGCTTCTACTCTGTGTGGGCGAATCAAAGTTTGTGTCAAAATTCAACTACATTTATTAATTTTCTTAATTTGCATATGTAAAATGTTTCACCGGCGGTCCGGCGGCGACATAGGACAAAGGATATCGGAGCTTAAAATATTCAAAAATTTCAATACAACATTGGTGAGATGAGTTCGGCAATTCAAAAAAAAAATCTAACCAAGAATCTTTGGTACAAAAACCTCTCCTTACTATTTCTCCACTAAAAAAAAGCTGAAATAATTTATTTTTTTCCTAGTAGAAAAATGTAAAACAAGGCATTTCTATTTTTTTTATGTTAACTAATTAAATAAATATAATAATTTATTTAACTCAATTATAAATATAATGGTTTATTCTGACTCGTGCTACAAATACATTAGGTGAATTTTACCTATTTTCCTACGTAAGACTATGAAAATTATTATTTTAAATTTTATTTACAATTTGTTTTTTTTTTCATCAAGACTATCTGGTAATTCGATTATCACATTGAGTGCCGATTATTCTGGACTCGAGTCGGACAGGACTCGAATTGCAATAAAGTTCTTTCTCATTAGTTTTAACACAATTTTATATTCAGCGCTCGAACTTAAAACATCTGATTAAGTTATAAACCGGTAACAATCTACGTTAATATTTTGTAAAATGCTTTTTATTTATTTTTTCAGGACCGGCGATGATGCAGCAAATATTAAGCTTGATGGGCCTAGCGAAACAAGCCCATTTTGGTCGTGCGCTTTAAAGACGTCTAGAAAACCATAGGTAGAACAAGCCGACGGCCCTGAAAAGGGAAAATAACCCTACGGAACTTTATGGATTGGGCTTATACTAACTTGACAGGCAAGTTTAGGAAGTAACTAAATTTTCCTTTTTATATATACAATTTTTTAATTTCATTTTACTTCGATCTCTATACTAACTTGACATGCAACTTGATGTTAATTCATTTCACTTTTTTTTTCTTTATGATTTGAGTATTTAGAAAAATATTAAGGAATCAAACGGGTGGTTGGTGTGAGTAATTTCACACTCTTATTCCTTAAATCAAAGAATGAGCTAGAAAAAATAATTAGGGGTAAAATTGGAGGCCGATTTAGACTGTTTTTTCCCACCATATGGTACGCTGTGCAAACATTGTATTATATTTTTCTTTACTTTTTAATTTTCTAAGTACAATGATGTGTTCACGCCAAGCCTTACCTCAAGGAAGTCCACGTACCATAGCGAGAGTCGTCCACTTACCGGGAGCCATCAATTGAGTCCGCATCTTCCGGGTTCTAGCCATGTCTTGATGATGATTGAGTGCCAATCCGAGAGCCAAGAGACGCATGTCCACCTATCTCCTACCCTAGGCGAGGTCCGCGCCAACCCTATGCCACCTCCAAAGCCACCCGATGCTTTTCTGCCAATTTTAGAGCAAAGCTGAATTTTCAGCATTTTCATGCAGTGCTTAACGTCATGACGTTAACTATTGGAAATTTTTGGCGAATTTCAGGATTTCAGGCAGTCCTTAACGTCATAACATTAAGCACTTGGTGTCACTAACGTCATAGCGTTAGTGACTGGAGCATAATTCCAAAAATTGCTATTTTTGTTCCCTTTTTGTAACAAGTATAAATAGCCAAGTGTTAGTGATATGATCCGGCCTAGGGTTCAAGACCGGATTATATGTGGAGCAAATTGGCGGATCTAGCCAAGGGAATGATCCTAGTTTAACACAACTTAACAAAGAAATTACACAAGGAAGAAAGGAATTTAGCGGAGGAAGGATGGATGAATTAATACCTGGATTCCATATATTGTTAAGAAGATCAAACACTTGAATAATATACTTCAAGTAGCCATGAACATCA
>NBIL01143125.1:0-13548 GCA_002752925.1 Viola pubescens var. scabriuscula
AAAAAAAAAAAAAAAAAACTCAATTAATGTGTAACCTTAGCATCACTGACATTCTCGTTAGTATTTGTCAAACTAAATAAATGATTTCTTTATACTAGACCTTCAATGTGAATCTAGTTAGGGTTGGTCTAAAAAAACGTGTAGATAATAAATGACTGATTTATAGCCATTGGATGAAATTTTTGTGATTTTATAATTCTAAAAAGATGGAATTTTAAAGTGGTTAAAACATAATCTAATGGTTAAAAACCTAGTTTGTATATACACTCATTTAATTAGACTTTCCTTTTATTGAATATGATTATATGGGCGATCCATTCTTATGAAAAAAAGTTTATAAAACTAGTTTAATTATATATATAATTACTGTATATACGTATGCATTCGTAAACAACAAAAAAACTCCTAGTAAATATAGCATTACTCATACTTATGTACCATTTTAATTATTTACAAAAATTAAAAAGAATTCAAATAAATTAATCACTTAAAAATTAAATGTGAATAAATAGTTAGATCAATAACAATTATAATTTAATGTAATGCAATATTAAAGTACTTACTATAAATAATTTTTTCATGTAAAAGTAAATATTTTTAGTAAGTAATTTTAAAAATTAAGTGCTAGCTTGATAAATGAGTCATTTTTTTCCATATAAAATAATTTAAATCGTTTTGATTAATTTTGTATTTTTTATGAGTTTATTTTAACCAAATGAAACAAATTTATCCAAGTTATATTTAAAAAAAAAATCTTTTATAGTCAATGCGATTCGATTTCCTGAATTTTGAAATTTTTTTACAACTGTAAATACAGTAGTACTACTTAGAAATCTGAGTGCGATCCGAAATAGAACGAGTAGGGGCGAGGTGTCAAGGGGTCATGCTTCCCCCGAAGAAAAATTCTAGCATAACAATTCTTAAAGTTAACTTTTTATATTAATACTTCACATTACCCCTAAAAAATTAATTTTTCTATAACAATTATCAAAATTTATATATTTATTTACTTTTCATATTCCCTCACTCAATTTTTCTATAATAATCCTTGAAGTTTTATTCTTTTCTACTTACCTTTCATTTTTTACCTTAAAAAAAACTAAACTTATTTGCTTTCAAATTTTTTTTTAGGGAAAAAGTTATATTAGACCAATACCTTTTTCCTCACTCTTAAATTATACTTTAACTTTAACTCTCGCTGCATTAATCCCCAATTTTATATTCCATCACTCACGTTTAACCTCTTTTTTTCCCGTTAGTTATTTAGACACTCGTACCTCCAACTTTCTAACCATCTTCACTAACACCATCCAAAAGTTATCGTCAATCTAGTTTGGCTCCCACTTGCTAAAAAAAATGATATCGTTTGACTAGAAATTAAAATAAATAAATAAATAAAGGAAAGCAACTCCAACGGTAATATCCTTATTTATATATTAAAAAATGACTATTTATTAGGGTTTAAAAAATTAGGGATTTGAGAATTTTTTTCAAGGAGGGATTTGAGAGATTAGGAATTCAGAGGGAAAATAAAATTGATTATTTTGATAATATGCATACCAGAAGAACAAGTAACGGCGGCGAAGAGTCAAACTATGGTGGTTGATTCTTGAATACGAGGTGTAGATGCGGAAAACATGCGGCGATATTAATATCTGAGTCGAATTTGAACAAAAACCGCATTTATTATGCGTACGGTGATCGAGTTTGCTGCTCATGGATTAGATGAGACATGTTTGCATCTGCGAGTATGAAAGAGAAAAGAGAAAAAAAGGTAGGTGTTGTTTAATGCTAAACTATTTCATTATTATTTATTTAAATAATGTTTGTCGTTAAAAAAATATTAAAAAATAAGACTGGACGCTAATTGTAAGTTGGGGTATGAGGGTTTAAATGACAGAAAGAAAACATAGGGTCAAATATGAGTGATGAAACATAAAATTTGGGTCAAACGTGAGTGACAATTTCATGCAAAATAAACTGATGGTAATTTTTTGATAACATTAGTGGAGATGTTTAAAAAGTTGGGGATACTGGAGTTTAAATATCAAACGTGAGTAACATAACATAAAGTCGGGAGTCAATTCAGTGAGAGATTAAAATTAAGGTCTAATTTAAGAATGAAAAAAAATATCAGGGTTAGAAATAATTTTTTCCTTAAAAAATTAACTAGGTGAAAACTTTCACCTAGATCTAGTACTTGGAGAAAAGTATATGGGTTTGAAATAGAATAATAATTGAATTATATTTTACGATAATCTTACATGAAAGGATAAACCCTAAGTATTTATTGTCATATCTAAATTAATACTTTGTTAATTTTTTAGATTTTTCAGGCGAAATAATATGAGAGTAACAATTTGAGAATTTTTTATTTTTATTTTTGTGTGCGTAAGTTAAATTGACAAAATTTACAATCCAGTGATACCATTTTTATTTAAAGAAAAGAGGTACGATTTTTTCTTTTGAACAGAACAGAATAATGGTTAAAATTTGAAGTAGCAAAGAACAAGTAGGCAGATGACGACGGTTCATAGCGTTTGCTACTGCTAGTGCTTCATGCTGCTAATCTTTATCTTCTTCTTCCTCCCAACTTGGGCAGTGTAGTAGCTAAATTAGAAGAGAGGAAGAATGGTGTTGTCCATTACACTGCAACCCCCTCGCTCTCTTGCTCGTGTCCGCTCTCTCACTCTCACGCGCGCCTCTTCCTCTTCTTCTTCTTCTTCCTCACCTTCACCGTCCTCACTCTCTCAGCCTCTCACTGACCCACCACCATCATCATCGCAAATCCTCAGCATCCGCCACGCCCTCCTCTCCCGCCGCATCACCGCCACCCAACTGGCTGAGTCCTACCTCTCGCGCCTCCGCCTCACTGAGCCCCACATCAACTCTTTCCTTCACATCTCTAACACCGTCTTAAAAGACGCCCAAGACATTGACGCCAAGATTCAGAGCGGCCTCAATGTCGGCCCCCTCGCCGGCGTGCTTGTCGCCGTCAAGGATAATATCTGCACCGCCGACATGCCGTCCACTGGTGGGTCCCGCATCCTCCAGAATTACCGCCCGCCCTTCGATGCCACCGCCGTCAGGAGAGTAAAGGAGCAGGGAGGGATTGTGGTTGGAAAGACTAATCTGGATGAATTTGGCATGGGCAGTACTACTGAAGCTTCTGCTTTTCAGGTTCTGTTTATTTTTTAGTATCATTTTGTTACTTAAATTTGGACGCATTTCTGTTGTGGGCTTGCCTCAATTTTGTTCATTCAAGTACTAAGATTCTACATTTACGTTTTATTCAATACACATTTGAGCGTTAAATTGTCAATTTTGGTTGGCATGAATCTCAAACAATGTGATGGATTCTGTTACACGAGCTATGTGGATGTGGTTTCTTCAACTGAATAATCTGTTAATTCCTTTAGGTGACTGCAAACCCTTGGGATGTGTCTCGGGTGCCTGGCGGATCATCTGGAGGATCAGCTGCAGCTGTTTCGGCTAGGCAATGCGTGGTGTCATTGGGAAGTGATACTGGTGGAAGTGTTAGGCAGCCGGCATCCTTTTGTGGTGTTGTTGGATTGAAACCGACTTATGGGCGTGTCTCCAGATTTGGGCTCATGGCGTATGCATCTTCACTCGATGTTATTGGATGCTTTGGTACATCAGTTGCTGATGCTGGTATCCTTCTTCAAGCAATTTCTGGGCATGATAGATTTGATGCTACCAGTGCCAAGCAAGTAAGATTCTTTCTGCATTCCGTCATACATGAAACATTTTGCATAATTGACTAGTGAATTTTAAGGTTATACAATCTCAGATTCTGATACTCGTGTGGAGAATCAATCCAATTTCATATTCATCTTGGAAAACATAGCATTTGTCTCCACAGGATATTTCTGTAGAATTTAATGGGTAGATTGGGAGACTTACCCACCCTTCATCACTTTACCTGCAGAATCATTGTATTTTCTAGTTTTATTTTTGTCATGTGGCTTAATAATTCTGACAATATACAAATAGCCTAGAGCTTTATAATTCATATGGATTACTGTCAACAATTAAGCTGAAGATGATATACATACAAAATAATCTATACCTGTATGAAGGACTACTACAACAAAGAGGAAGCTCGTCTAAGAAAGCCTTAAAAAATAGTATGCAAATTACAAAGTGGGCAGGTTATAGTAATCATCCAGAGAAGAAAAAGAAAAGGTTACTTGGAGTTGTTTGCAAGAAGCTTCTTTTTCCAGAATTACTGGGAATCAGACTTAGGAAAGTGGAAAAAGTGGTAAACAAGGTCACCCCTGATATTTTATTAACTTTATTTCATGGGAAAAAAATGGAACGTTATGGAACAAACTAAAATAATTTGGAAGAAATATGCTGATTTGTGTAGAGGGTCATGATGGATTCTTCTATACTTGATGGAGTGGTCCTCCTTTTAGAATGAAGTGGAGAAAAACCCAGGTGTTCAACATATGCCCAAAGGATTGTCATATGCATGTTACAGTCTATGTTGGCCGCAAGGATATTTCTTTTGGTATATACTATATACACCATGAGATGCAAGGATCAATGCATTGCAATATTGCCAGTGCAATAATTGCAGTTACTGGATTTCAAAGTAACATTACCAGTTCAAGCAAGTCTATTGAAAAAACAGTATTTACTGTCTGCCAAACACAAACACTCGTTGCTAATGGTGAAATTGAGTTCTAATTAAGTATTTGCTTTCTGGTTTTCTGTTGTTAATGTTTTGGGTTTCTTATTCTGTTATGATTTGCAACATTTCAGGAGGTTCCTGATTTCACATCCAAATTCAATTCTGTAAATCTTTTAGAATCTAAACCATTGAAGGGTCTGCGTGTTGGACTCATCCATGAGACTCTTGATGATGGTGTGGAAAGTGGAGTGAAATCTGCAATGAGTGGTGCTGTGACACACCTTGAAGACTTAGGATGCACTGTGACTGAGGTTTAATTCTGAACTTAGCCGCCATGTCTTTTCTTTAACCCACAATGTTTTCCTGTAGATCCCCTTTTATTAATTTTGTTTTTGTATTCACTTTTAGTATTGATTTACAGGTTTCGCTGCTGTCATTCTCCCTGGGTTTACCAGCGTACTATATTCTTGCGTCTTCAGAAGCATCTTCCAACTTATCACGTTATGATGGTATCAGGTAATTTTTTGCCTGATATTTGTTGTTGAGAAATTATTGCTAGACAGAAAGATGTGCCTATAGACTTTTAACTTTTGTGATTTTTCACAAAATTGTTAGTTTTTCTTTTTCTTTTGTTATTTGAGTCGATGGGCAGCAAACTGCAAGTTATGTACCTGAAGTCTAGACTAAAACTGAAGAGCTAAACTATTTGAAATGGACTCTTGGGCAATATTTGTTGTTAAATCAACATTAAAAACTTGTCTGCACTATCTTTCTTCTGCCATGCCATTACAGTGTTTTTCTTTTATGAAAAAAAAAAGCTGCTTAGCTAGGACGTAGTGAAGTTATCATAATTTATTTAACATCTCGTCTCTTGTGTTGTATGATACTATCTGATTCTGACCTGCAACCTTAAGCTGAAAAAATCCTAAGTTTCTACTGTGTTTTTATTCCTTAGTTTGCATGCGTCGTCTTGATATGCATGTAAATCATCTTAAAACATTGATATTCAGGTACGGGAACCAAGCTGCAGCTGATGAGTTAAATGCGCTTTACGGGGTTTCTAGAGCACAAGGATTTGGTCCTGAGGTAACATCTTCTCAATAGGTTTAGACTGATCCAAGATGTTTCATCAATTATATTGCAGCTCCTGTGTTTCTTGCATGGCTTAAGCTAGCCTCCAACGGGATGTGTAATTAGTTTGTGTAATTCAAGAAATTGTGTTTTGCTTGTTTTCAGGTCAAAATGAGAATTTTGATGGGAACATACGCCCTCTCGGCTGGTTATTATGATGCATATTACAAGCGGGCCCAGCAGGTACCTCTAGTAGCTGGATAGTTATTTATTCTCATTCTGGAAAATTGATATATATTACTTTCATTCTTCATCAGATCAGATGAAGATTATGATTACAGGAATTTAAGTTTCTTTATGGTTTCCTATCATGATACTGAGAGTCTGAATACTTTTTAACTTCAAAAGTAGACATGGGATGTAGTTTAGCTTTTAGATGTTCAATGAGTGGATTACACAAATTATGTCACTTGAAAACTTCCTCTTGTAATTTATTTTGTAATTTTCATCTTTTGAGTGGCATGTCATGTAGGAAAGTTCAAGTCCTTGAACAAGAAATTTATGGTTATAATAGTATTGCAGGTGAGGACCTTGATTCAAAATAGCTTCAAGGCCGCATTAGATGAAAATGACATCCTAATCTCTCCTGCTGCTCCCTCTGTTGCTTATAAGATGGGTATGCTGTCTCGATCTTTTGTGTATTTGTGGGCTTATTGCTACGGTGTTTTGCTTTCTCCTTGAGATTCTCTGTTTCTTCAGTCAATTGCCCAATTGACTGTGTATAATGTTAACAGGTGAAAAGAAAAATGATCCATTGGCAATGTATGCGGGTGATATTACGACTGTAAGCATATATATCTTTTTTCTTATTCCCTTTACACATTTTCATATTCTATAGGCATAGATTCCCCTCTGGATCTTTATTTCCGTTGAATATCACTATGTAAATTGGACAAGGATAGGAGAGTACCCAAGGATGAGGAGAAGAGAGAAATCACAATTCTTAAGTGATGCCAAATGTTTAGACTATCCATGATTCCATCGTGTGGAATAGCATAGGTGCCCCACTTTTTATCCTTTCAGAAATGGGCTAGGACAACAAAGTATGGGTCGTTCTCAAAATTAAATACGCAGGTTTGCACGCCAAACATAGAAATTGTAGGTCCCTATCCCTCTGTTTGCTTGCATCCTAAGGTGAATGTTCATGCAAAAATAGAGTATACACAAGACGTCTAGTGATTTAAGACAATGCTTAAGATGCATGTGCAGTGCTCATCAATCTTCTACATAAGGACAAGCCAAAGAAAAGATAGTGTCATATGAGCTGAAAGGTAGCATTAACTTTTCCAATGGAGGTCTTATGAACTGTGCCATGAACATATTCTTTGAAATTTCCAAATATTCCAGAAATGGGAAGGTTGCAAATAATTTAAGTCTTGAGAGTTATTAATTACATCAGACTCTTCATTTCAGCTCTTTCTTGGTTCTTGAGAATTGTGGTGTATTGGAGACAAACTAATTTTCTTTTTTGTTCTTTACTTTTAATGGAAAGCTACCTTCTATTCTGCCATCCTCATTTTGCAGTTGTTACCATGATACAGGTGAACGTTAACTTGGCTGGGCTACCTGCATTGGTTCTGCCTTGCGGATTTGTTGAAGAAGGGCCTGCAGGGCTTCCAGTTGGACTTCAAATGATTGGTGCGGCATTTGATGAGGTAATTGGCAACTCATTGTTTGTAGGTTTTTTTCTTAGAGATTCTCTATTAGTCCGCAAGTCTGCAAAGTTTTAATAAAAGAATTGGTTGTAAGAGTTGTCATGAATAGAGTATACTGTGGACATTTCCACGAGGGCTACGGGTTTGTTAATGTAGGTGTATTTTCTCTTGTTCTGCTTATTTGCAGGAAAAATTGCTGAAAGTGGGACATATATTTGAGCAAACTCTTCAAGGCTGCAGTTTTGTCCCTCCACTAGTTGCGGACGGTCTTGTGTCGTAGCATTGAAAATCTTTGCCATAGAGGGATGCTGAAGCAAATTTTAAATGAAATGCTACTGCATCTTCTTACAATTGTAGCTTCTGGTTTAGGATGTAGAAGATCTTTGCAGAGCATTCTTAGTTCATTCATGGTGTAATTCTGAAGGAACGATGCATACTATATATGAAGTAGAGATCCTGAACGAACTAGTTAAGTAATCAGCTTTTTCTCCTTATATGAACTAGAGCATTCTTAGCATTTGCTTTTTATCCGGTAATTTGGTCGCCAAATTAGGTTTAAGGCTGAAGTACCTTACAAGTTTTTTTTTTAACATAGCATTAGCATTTGCTCTTTGATATTTAATATTTAATAATCCTTTTAGTTTATATTTGATGTCGAAATCCCTTTTCTTCTCTTTCATGAAACTATGCGTATTTTTACCTCTTTGTTATAATCAAATGACTACCAACAATGCAAACAAGAGAGCACATGTCCAAGTAATATTTATAATTATCGGGCAAAAATGAATTTGTTTATAATTAATAATTTAAGTGTTCCTATTTATTGATCATATCCAATTTGTTGTCTTCATTCAAGTATTTAAGGTCCCGTGGTAAAACGACACAGGTGGATACTCTTCATCACTTTCACTAATGATGTATCGTTTCTGATAGCATGAACATTTTGTGAGTATGATTACTTTCTTGAATATCTAAAAAAGAAAAAGAGATCTAAGAACATCATAAGGCAACGTTGAGGATTGTCTCTAGGTTATACCTTTAAACTATAACATAGAATCTCCTTAAACTATCCGAGAAAATCAAAAACCTCCCCTAAACTATTAAAATAATATTTTATTTCCCTTAATTTATTCATTTTAAAAAAGGACCTCATCATGTCTTTTTTCCTCCGTTTGACTAACATTTAAACAAATTATTATTTGTTCTTACCCGTTAATACGATCACTGTGTAATTAATTGGAGAGGTTTTTGACTTAAAAAAGAAGAGTGAGGGAGTGCTAGGTTTAGTGCAATTTTACGCTGTTTGTTCTTGTTGTGAGTTTTAGGAATTACAAATATGTCAGACAAAGCTTCAGACGAAGTTGAGAGATAAGAGATGATTACACTTCTTAAGCATCTTAATGCTCGGTTTGATGAGATGGAGGAGTGGAGGAAAGTAGTATCGGCTGATTTGAGGGAGATGTCCGGGAAGCCAAAAGAAGGTATACCAATTGGACGCTATGTCCAACATCTTAATCCGAGAGACGCCTCTAGTTCTCACATGTATGATATTCTACAACAAGAAGAGGCCAATAAAGGTTTGTATGGGGGCCGAGGAAGATGAGGGCAGAGAGGATGAAGTGCCGAGGCACGCGCACGAGCCGAGGGTTGCCGAGGTGGACCCTAGGTGCGCACCTCAGCGCGAGCCTCCATTGCGCGCTGCGGTGCCCGAGCGCTAGACGCCTTATGTGCATTGGCCCGAGGAGCGCGAGTTTGATGAGTTTGCCTATGAGTGGCGAGACTGAGCTGATAATAGGCGACCTAGGTTCGAGGAGAGGGTTGATTCCAACCTAGGGAGTATTAAGATGAAGATTCTACCTTTTGAGGGTAAAGATGATCCAAATGCTTATTTGGCGTGGGAAAGAAAGGTTCACTCAATCTTTCTTTGTCACAATTACTCTGAGGACAAGAAGGTTAAGCTAGCTTCGGTTGAATTTAGTGACTATGCGACCCATTGGTAGGATCAACTCAATAGCACTAGAGAGATGGTTGGTGCCGGTCCAATTAGGACTTGGGAGGAGATGAAAACCCTAATGAAGCATCGCTTTGTACCCGCCTATTTCCACCGCGACCTTCACCAACGGTTGCAGACCATGACACAAGGAAGTAGGAGTGTCGGAGATTACTTTAATGAGATGGAGATAGCGCTAGCTAGAGCGTAAGTGGTTTAGGATGTGGAGGCCACAATGGCGAGATTTCTTAATGGCCTTAACTGAGAGATAGCCAATGCGTTAGAGTTGACGTATTATAACACTTTAGAGGAGATGCTACACATGGCTATCAAGATAGAGAAACAAAAGAAGACGAGGACTTCTTATGCTAACTCAACTTCATCGAGTGTGAAGTCCGCGCCATGGAAGAAGACAACTTGGGCGAAGGATGCCAAGGGTGCGAGTTTAGCACCTAGGGTTTTGCCGCACACATATGGCACTAAGGGTGCGATGAGCTCAAGTGCGCCACAAGCGAAACCTAGTGGCAGGGTATCTACTTCTACACCTCCTAATAAGATTGCTACCAAGGACATAGTGTGTTTCAAGTGTGCCTGTCGAGGGCATAGACAAGCAGAATGTCCTAACAAGCGAGTCTTGTTAATTAGAGAGAACGACGATTTGGATAGTGATGATGATCACAAAATTGATGAGCCGTTGTGTGAGAAGGAAGAGGAGGAAGATAATGATTCATATGGGGAAGTTGTGATGCTAGAGTATGCTAACGCACTTGTGATTAGGCGCAATCTAAGTGCACAAGTTAAGGCCGAAGTGAGTGAGGAAGAGCAAAGAGAGAATTTATTCCACACTCGTTGCCTAGTGGAGAAGAAGATGTGCTCAATGATAATTGACAATGGGAGTTGCAATAATTGTGCAAGCACTTTATTGGTGTACAAATTGAGTCTTCCCACTTTGAACCATCCAAAACCCTATCTATTGCAATGGATGACCGACGGAAGTGAATTGAAAGTAACTAAGCAAGTGTTGGTCTCGTTTTCCATTGGGAGTTATAAGGATGAAATCCTTTGTGATGTGGTGCCTATGCAATCAAACCACATTCTTCTTGGCCGACCTTGGAAATTCGATAGAGAGTCCAATCACGAAGGAAGGAGCAATCGGTACAAAATTATGAAGGATGACCGAAAGTTTACACTTGCTCCATTAACATCCACTTAAGTTTTCGAGGATCAACAGTGGCTTGTTAAAGCCTATGCCGAGTTTGAGATCTAAAGAAAAATAGATAATAAAGAGAGAGAGATTGAGTGTTGAAAATAAAGAGAGAATTGGAGAGAACAACAACCCCATAAAAAGAATGAGCATGGGAAGAGAGATAGTGAGAAAAACAACCCGCACGAAAATAGAGAGCGTGCGAGAGAAAAACACATGCATGAAAAGAGTGAGCATGCAAAAATTGGCATTTATAAATCAAAAGGAGAGAAAAATAAAAAGAAATTGAGTGTTTATTCCAAAGGGAGAGAAGTGAGGCAAGCATTATGTATGCAAAAATCAAGTTTTGGTGCAAGCCGCCCATTGATTTTACTTCACTTTAGGCCTTTATGCCTAAATGCTTCTAACCCTAACCCTTTTTATTCTACCCCACTTGGTATTTCTTTACTTTTGCAGGAGTTTAAAGATGTTTTCCTAGAGGAAATGCCCCCTGGCTTGCCGCCAATTCGAGGAATTGAGCACCAAATTGATTTTGTACCCGGGTAGACTATTCCTAACCGACCGGCCTATAGGAGCAACCCGGAGGAGACCAAGGAGATGCAGAGGCAAGTAGATGAGCTACTTGACCGTGGATATGTCCGAGAAAGCTTGTCTCCGTGCGCGGTGCCCAAGAAGGATGGGTTTTGGCGCATGTGTGTTGACTATCGAGCCGTCATTAAAATCATTGTAAAGTATCGCCACCCTATCCCTCGTTTGGATGATATGGTTGATGAATTGAGTGGTAGTAGAGTTTTTTCTAAGATTGATTTAATGTCTGGTTATCACCAAATTTTCATGAAAGAAGGTGATGAATGAAAAATGGCTTTTTAAAACCAAGTATGATTTATATGAATGGATGGTTATGCCGTTTAGATTGACAAACTCCCCTAGCACTTTTATGAGATTGATGAACCATGTTCTTAAACATTTTATTGGTAAATTTGTGGTGGTTTAGTTTGATGATATATTGGTTTATAGTAAATCACTTGATGAACACGTTTCACACCTTAGGCTAGTTTTTACTACACTTTGTGAACAAACGTTATATGCTAAATTTAACAAATGATCTTTTTCTTTAGAACAAGTTGGATTTCTTGGCTTTATTGTAAGTGTAGATGGGGTGAAGGTTGACGAAGAGAAGATCAAGGTGATCAAGGAGTGGCCGGCTCCTAAGAACGCGAGCGACGTGCGCTAATTCCATGGCTTGGCGAGCATTTATAGACGCTTTGATAGCGTGTATTTTGTGCATGATTTTCCCCTCTTTCTTAACCTTATTTTGAGCATGATTCTGCTAATTTGCTATTGTTTTCATCATTTTTGCAGATCTAGGCTTAAAGAGAGGAAAATGCTAAATCACGCGCTTTTTGGATGGAATTATGTGCGAGAAGTCCCCGAGGCTCATTACCGTGCTATAGGTCGTGCCAGCGGCACCATGTGACTATGTCTGAGCCATTTTGGACCAGTGAGGTTCAGAACAGGAGACGACGAGCTTTGTCATATTTATGGATGTGTTGTCGAGTGCTGAACCAAGTTTGAGGACATTCGCACGAGTGGATTGCAAGATGGCTTAGAAGGACGTTAGCGCATGCATTGTGGGCATCCAGCGACTTACGACTTAGGATTTCATCCTTATTCTACTACGAGTAGGATTAGTTGTTTACTATTTATATAGTCGCTTTGGCTCTTGTAAAGACTTACAAATATTTTGATTAAATTGAGACTATGTCTTTGAGAATATTTACTCTATGTGTTCATGCGTGAACCTTGTTCCTTCTTGATTCCGAACGCTCGAGTCATTTGCAAGTAAAGTCTGAAAGTTCATTCCTTGTTTCGTTTCCTCTAGGTTGATATTCACAAGTTGAATATAGGTCTAGAACTCGATCAAAAACCTCACTTGAATCATTTAGGTTGATTAGCACGCGTTGCTAATAGGTCTAAGCCCGTCTTGTTGAGCTCTATCTTCCACAATCGAAATCCTTCCATTTGAACATGATCAAAACATGGTTAGCGCGAGCCTAGGTAACTAAGATCGTATTAGCCGTGGCGGCTAGTTTTCTAATGGTCGACGCGGTAGTGGTCGCGGTCGAACCGACTTTGGGCGCACCAATTCCTAAGATCAAGAGAATCGCCTCAAGTGTACCTTTTGGGACAGATTTGGTCACTACTATGACACTTGCTACCAACATTTGGGTTTTCCAAACTCCATCTCTGCTCCTCAAGTGAATTACTTTACTACACTATCCTACCCATCCCCCTCTCATGGTCAGTTGTGGTACCCCTAATCATGTGTCCTCATACTCATGCTCAACAGGGTCAGGTTGAACGGAAACACAAACATATTGTAAAAATGAGTCTCACTCTCTTAGCTCATTCCTCAGTCCCACACAAATTCTGAGTTTTTGCGTTTGACACCGCGGTTTTAATGATTAATCGTCTTCCTACTCCCGTACTCAATAACACCTCACCCTTACACAAACTATTTAACAAACCACCTGACTACAAAATTCTTAAAATATTTGGGTATTTACATTTCCCTCATCTTCGTCCATACAGTGCTCACAAAATTGATTTTCGTTCCAAATGTTTTAATTGGAACAACCTATTCCACCTCGGTTATCGTTGTCATGATAGGGAATCTGGTAGTGTGTATGTGGCCCGTAACGTAATATTTGACGAGTCCACTTTTCCATTTGCAAAATCTGCTCTAGGCTCATCTCCATTGGCCTAAAATCACGCCTGTCTCCCATGCCCTCTCTGATATGGTCCGGCCTAAGGTTCAAGACCGGATGATATATGGAGCAAATTGGCGGATCTAGCCAAGGGAATGATCCTAGTTTAACCCAACTTAACAAAGAAAACACAAACAAGAAAA
>NBIL01143154.1:0-10616 GCA_002752925.1 Viola pubescens var. scabriuscula
AATTAAACATTGATACATCAATGGTTTTTAGGAAACCCAGACTATGACATGACCCTAAGAAAACCAGTAAGGAGCTAATATAAGATTATATGTGAAAGACTAGAAAAAACTTGCATCATTACATTTCGACTCCCGTGTTGAATTTTACCGTTTTCCTGCAGAAAGTCGTATTCAACTTCAAAGCATGTTGTTTTCATTCTCTTGGTCTAGCTAGCCAGAGGGAACTAAGAGCTCGTAATCGGGTAAAGTAATCATGTATTGCAAGGAGTGCACGGGCTGACTGTCGGGTTGTTAATATCCGGTGCATCTGTTGTAGCGTTTGCTGCCGCAAATTGTCAGCCTGGTTGACAAAGCCAGTCAGTAAGAGTCATTGCAGCAAGGAAAGTCATTATCATGCACACATTACAGATGTCTAAGATTATACTAAAAGCCATTTTCCCATCAAGAACTAGGCAATTTCTTGCTTCAAATTTTGGTATCAAAAATCATTTGAAAAGGTCCAAGATCCATGTTAAAGTCCGGAACGTTATCAATTTGTAGCATGTGAAAAAAAATAACAAATAGTTTCCTTTCTGAATCAGCCAATGCTGAACTTGCGGACTAAAGCCTAAAATTAAGCAAATCTGAAAGTTGCAAACTCTATCAAAGCGAAGGAATGGAAAAACCAATTAAAGCAATACCTGACGTATAAACCCCTCGAGGGTCCCTAGCTTTCCCATTGCCATCGCCATTTGACCCATGTAGTTTGCCACATTCCCGGACGTACCAGAGGAGCCTAGAGATCCACTTGACAATGTTTCAGCCAAGGACTGCTGTAGTGCCTCCATTCCTTGAGATAGTGCATCTTCTGCCTGTTGGGAGGACTGCTGCAAGTTGCCAATGCCCGCTAGTTGCTGTTCCGTCAAAGGCTCCAATTGGTTAATAAGAAGCTGCAACCATAATCATTCAGTTTTGTTAGGTTTAGAAACCAAATAAGAACACAGGTGACTTTATCCAATGGTGGATTTCAGGGACCAAAGGCAATATATTAGATCTTTTGAAAAACTAAACCACCACCAATAGCACCCAAAAAAAAGTATGACGTTCAGTATCATAAACATATGCATCCACAAGCACAGAGTGTATTAGTATAAATGAACTGGTTTATTCCAATGTTTGCAGCATACAGAAACTGCACAGGAAAATTTAAGGTTCCAGACATAACCAGGAGACCCAAGGAGCTAATAGAGCTCCCAATTCATCTTAACAACTTATGCATAAACATTTTATAAAAGTGCTGGCGGTGCACAATCTACAAGATCTTTCCAAGTTACTTTCAGATGACAAGAAATCCACAGGTGTGATAATCCATGAGAGCCGCGACACTTCTTAATTCTAATCCAATTCCAGCAAATAGGCAATAATTTGAAGCCTGGCTGGCAAAGTCGGAAGCATACCAAAAAAACCACCCAGATTGATCCCACGAGGGTGACTCTCTCTGTATTATTGATTAGAAAAAGCACTCCCGTATTGTTTTTTTCTGTTTTAAAGGTGGATTAAACAGAGGTGTATTTGTTGTTTCCACTATTTTGTCCTACATAAGACGACAATACTCGTTCATCTTAATATTCCAGCTATGATAAATTACCAACAATATAATCCAACGTCTATGGAAATGTTTAAAAAAATAAATAGCTAACTCACCTTCAAGAGCTCAGAGGAACGAAATCCACCAAGCCACAAAAAACACCTCTCAGCAGGCGTCTTCCACATGCCAGAAAGCAAATGGAAAACGTCAGCCTTAGCTGCATTGCTCTTCAGCCTGAAAATGTCATCATAGTGAGCCATTATACCATCTATGATAATCCGAAGTTCTGCATCACCCGCATGAGAATTGACAGCCGATCTTAGCTCATTAATCTGTCGATTTTGCTCTTCCAGCCATCGTGCATATTCTACATCAAATGCCATGGCCCCTGCATAAAGAAACAATGAACCAGTCAACCTTGGGTCTTGGGTGTAGGGGTGACACCATATAGGAATTACTACACTCCCTAAAAAAAACATAATTATCGAACACAAAATCATTGCTTAAAGAACCACACAACTTGTATTACCATTTCCACTCATTGTATGGGCTTGGTCTCCTGAGCTTGATATGAAGATCCCCTGGATGAAAAAGAGAAAATCAGCAAACAAGTGAGGATCACCTCAAAAACAAAAACAAAAAGGAAAAGAAGAAGAAGAGAGGATGCTTGCATAAACAAAATTAACGACTTACACAGTGCAGTAATGAAGAGTAAGACAAAACTAACCTGCTGTCGTGCTCGTTGAAGCTCCTGTTCCAGTTGAGTCAGCTTCAACCGGCTACTTTCCAACTGCTGGACATATGCCTATAGGGCAAACAAAGACGGATGCAACTCAAATTACAACGACACGTGCATGCATAAAGAGGCCAAAACAAAAGATTACATGGAAACCATTGGCAGGCCTTCCTTACTCAGTATAATCTGAATTGTTATTAACAACAGAGTTTCTCCTGGCTTATAAAAAAAAGGCCCTCCTTACCCAGAGGGTAATACAACTCTCTCTAGAAACATCCAACACGCGAACACTTCTTTCAGGAAGGCATCAAAACTGGCTAGTAACTCTTCCTAAAGATTGGCAGAATAAACCCTATACTTCTCTATGCCCAATACTCACAAAACAAAAAAGGAATCAGGTCTGTGGTAAGGGATGATGGATCCAACAAATTCAGATCCAAGGCACCCTGCACTTAGGATTGGCCCCAAAGTGTGGGCAATATCCACCACTATATTGGTATCTTGGAACTGCTAAAAAAGAAGATCAAAAAGGTCAACTGAATGTTATATAAAAGCACATACTTTCTTCCGCAACCGGCTTTTTCTGGCAGCTTCTCGATTTTGAGCAAGTCTACGAAGAGTCTGCGATGTGTAATTAAACAAAACTTCATCAAGTAGATCCGAACACAGTCCAACATACAACATTATGACAAAGTATACTACCTTCTGATCCATTTTATCCTTTGATCTATCACTAGAATCAGAACCCATAAGTGCTAAAGATTGACCTCCATCAAACTGCACATAGAGAAGATTGAAGTGTTATGCTGGCATTTGGCAACAATTTTATTATATTAAACCATTGTTGCACTAAAATTCCTTAGTGCTTGTTAAAAGAATACACATGTTAAACCAGGAAAATCTAAATAATTACAGAATTCCACTTAATATAACTCAGAAGGATAGGTTAAGCAGGCAAAGAGGGGCGGGGGAAGAGAACAGCACCCTCTGATTTTTATCATCTGTATCTGCATCGGTTGAGATGTCAGTCCTGGGGCTACCATCAGCCATATTAGACTCTCCCCAGTTCTCTGTATTACGACTAGGTATAGAAACTTGGATTGACTGCTGACCCGTTTCTAGTGGTAACCTCTGGCGCTCCGCTTGAACAGCAGATGGATTTATAGTAAATGAATTATTAGACTTTTTTCCAAGAAGGGAGAAAACAAAACAAACAAACAAACAAAAAAGAATTAGTAGCAGCAACCAGTACAAGCAAGATAAGAGCTTATTTTGATCAAGTATGGAATTTCACCTTGTCAAAAGAACTAATATCGAAGGGGTCAGAAGAAACTGCTTGGCCACTTTGTTTCGCAGAATTGAACTCAATATCTGCAATGTCATACATCATGTAAAAACATTTTCCAATATCATGAAACTAAATTTCTTTCACATGTAGCAGTGTATATTAGGTTAGGTTACCCCTACTTACAGTGCATAACCAAACTAAGCCCCGAGAAATAATAACAAAAATAAAGGCTCATTATTCTGTAGATAACAATGGATTCACTTTCATATGGACCTCTATTTTCCTCCCCATAACAGACTTGAACAAAATCACTTTTATCCGGACTTCTCCTAATTTCCTTTCTACAACAAGTTTCAAAAGCATACTTTACAATTTGCCTCATGATAAGGGTTTTATCAAACTAAGCTCTTACAAAGGAATCAACCCACTTTTTAAAAGAAAATCAATCCATATTACAATCTTTTCCAATTTGTTACGTACTAATCACTCTTGTGATTTTTGCAACTATACCACGACTCCTCTTCATCTTCATAGCATGATGCACACCTAGTAGCTCTATTTAAACCAACTTATTATATTGATGATCCACAAACTTTAGCATCAGCAAGTCACTTTCAGCCTAGAAATAGAAAGAAGGTGACATTATTAACGCCGCTATGTGTTACCAAGCATTCAGGAACTTGGCAAGACACTCCAGGCGAGGGCAAGTCCTCAGATCCTGCATGATGTTGCCTGCCTAGTTATGCTCAGGCACAGCCTGGGTCAGCACCTTGCAGTTTTGCAGGTACTTCAGTGTCCAGTGGTGCCTTAGGAAACGGGAAAATAAATTCTTATAGTCAGTTTTACAGTATGACCCTTATTAATTTTATCAGTAATGGTATTTTGCAAGTAAGTGATATAACCTAAAAAGTGACTCGAGCACCAAAGGTTGCAAAATCTTGTGTAAATTAATTGGAATCAAGCTTTAAGGACGCCAATGAAAGAGAAGATGACATAGCTGATGCATCACTTGTTGATGACCAAACTAACCTCCTTTTTTTAGCAAGCCACCCAGTGGAGTACTTGCTTGAGATTCATGTCAAAGTGCTTTATGATAGTAGTTTAGAGAACTTAACATTTTTTTATCATGACACTTGTTTTTCGACTTTAGTAAATTTCTAGATCGTACACAATTATTTAATATAAATAATTACCTCGATTCCTTCAGTAAGCCCCTATTCCTCAAGCAAACACATATCATATCACCTAACAGTGCCTAACCCCTTTAACACCCGGACGCCACCTAAGGCATGGTTGGGCAGTGCATTTGCAGTAAATGTTGGAGATGGTAGATATAAGTTACCATCTTCAAAAAACAAAAGAAAAAAAAACCTAAAGCGTAATTTTTACACCAATTCCAAAAATCTGTGTAAAAAGAAATTTATAACAAAACATTGGACAAGTAGATGCATGAGACCCATGAAATCTAGCATTACGAGGTCCACAGATTAATACTTACTGCCAGTCAAATCAATAGCGTCCAGAAAGCCTGCTCCAAGATCATTCACACGATAAAAGGACTGAATTCCACCTCCCTCTACACAACTGAAATCGCAGCTCGTAAGAAATAGATGGGTTGGAAATTTACAAGCAATAAATTAATTATATCATGTTCTCCTCAAACCAGTGAAAACAGATTTCTCAAAGCAAGAAGTTTTGAACACCTAGAAATTGGGGAAACGATGAGTATGTAAAACAATCAGGAGAGTCTAATGAAACTACTCAGTGTGAAATGTGAAACAAGATCTAAAAGTAAAGTACACTTCT
Source organism: Viola pubescens var. scabriuscula (assembly GCA_002752925.1). Lineage (NCBI taxonomy): Eukaryota > Viridiplantae > Streptophyta > Magnoliopsida > Malpighiales > Violaceae > Viola > Viola pubescens. The sequence continues at coordinate 5,398 of NBIL01143154.1, forward strand.
TGATTTATACGTTAAAACACAGGTACTTCCGTAGTAAATAAAAGTACTTTGAGAGAAGTATATGCTGCATAACATCCTTATCACTTAACCACATGATTCCAATTGTTTGCAAATCTTAAGAGAAAAGAAAAGAAACTCAAAATGCCAGAAAAGGAATGAACCAGGTTTCCTTTTTCCTGTTAATTTTTTGGCTACAAACGGAAGCTTCTGCTTTTTGCCACAGAAACAAAGAACAAATGTTTGAAAATTATCTGTGATTAATTCGGTTCAATTTTAAGAATTCTACCATCTAAAGACTGCATAGAAGCTATATAATATTCACAGACCACATCAGCACCGAAAGAGGCTGCCAGTAAGATATCACACATTGTACTTCCCCCATGTGTACATTAAATTTTTGCAGTCATTCAATCAAACAGAAGTTTTCAGTCAAAGGAAAACAATTTTCCTACTACAATTCTCAAAACAAATGCTAAATTCAAGGAAGAAAACATGGATATGAATCCAACCATAAATGAAAAAAGTAGGCATAGATGGACTTTACATGGCATTTGAAATCGCTAACTGAGGGTCAAGGCTCGGCATCCCGCTGTTTTGCTTCTCATCTTCTGCACCCACTCTACCTCCCATTCATCAACATCATCTTTTACCTTTTATTACACTCCAAACAAACTGCGACCTAAAGTCACAGCTTAAATAAACTGCAAGAAGTATTGACCTTGTCAATCACTAATATTAAGTAGAGGCAGAAAGAGAAGCTAGAAACAACAAAGACAGTGATCAAAATGCAAAAGATCATACAACCCCTGAACTTGAAGATCTAATCCACATAACCCATCACTTGTATGAACTCTTCAAGGGGAGAAATATACTTAATGAGCACCCAACTAAGAATTATTTTGCTGATGTTATCTGGATTTAGCCTGTTAATTATTACTTCAGGTCCAGATGTTACCAACCCAGCTAAATATACTCAGAAGTTAAAGGTAAAAAAAACGAACAAAGAACGACTTGCCTATATTACACATGATCAGATTTTATTGACAGACTACGCTATATAAGATCTTCCAACAGGCAGAAAAAAGCACAGATAATTTCTCTTAACGTTTGGACCAAGTCAGACCAGAAAATCACAGATCAAAATATACAATCCTCATCCGTTAGTTCACAACAAGTAGTACCAAGAATCAAGATTCAAGAAAAACACCAGAAAACCCTAAAATATAGCTCTTCTTCTCTTTCCCCCCAGCCCAGAAGTCAACTTCAACAGGACATTGAACTCAAATTTGGCACCAATCCACCCTTACTCAGATTCCAGAATCAACTGTGAGTCACGTGAAAACACTAAAATTGACAGATTTAAAGGATCAAACTCTCATATCACTAGCATGTTATACACCACACTAATGACCAGGCAAAAGTAGCAAATGACTTCAAGAACCAAAATCAACTTCAAATGTAAAAATGAAAGCTTGCAGAGACCAAACTACTCTTGCCCTAAGTTCCTGCCCTGTAAATTCACAAACATTTCGGGAAACCCAAGCTACTGACAAGTCAAAATCAAGCCAAAAAACGCATGACTAAGCCAGCAATACCCAGAAAGCCAAGCCCAAAAAAGCTCCAAAACCTCAAATTTCAGCTTGAAAGGATCAAAATTCACCTACTTTACTTAAAGCAGCTAAATTTCATGGTTGCCACTCGTCAAACGCAGGCAAAGCACTAAATTCCAAAACTTTTACATCATCCTGACTAAACCAACAATAACCAGAGAGGAAAATCCAATAAAGAGGCTAAGAACTTGAGATTCCAAGCTTAGAAGAACTGAAATTCACCAACTCCAGTAAACAACCAGCCAACTCTCATGATCAAAATCGCAGTAAAGTTTGAAGCTTTGAACCAAAAACAGAAATGAAAACCTACCTGGTGATATGTTGCTGCTACTGCTGATGGTGGAGGAAGATTAAAGGTTAGCAACTATGCAGTCTTTGATTGGAAAGAAAGTGATGGGAGGAGCATTCCAATCTCTAGACGTCTTCTTGTGTGAGAAATGTTCCACTTTCCAAGGACTAATGATTTTTTAATCACTTTATTAATGTTTTAGTGCTTTGACATGAATTTTTTTTTTAAAGGGTTACAACTTACAACTTACAATTATTTTTTTCTTTTTTCTTTTTTTTCTTATTACAGTTTATAGATTAAAATGGATCGTATCAGAAATACTGACACAGTAACAATACAACCGATCTATGATCTATCTTTGTTCAAAAATCTATGATCTATCTTTTCTTACCAACGAAAAATACACGGAAAAATAGTAGCAAGTGCGACTATTAGCCTGCTACTACTATACCAGGGCAGCCGGAGCTAAGATTTTCTCCAGTTGAAGTCAAACCAGATTGTCCAAAAAAGAAGAAGATTGCAGTTTTTACCAAGTATAATGAAAAAAATACAACCAACGATTGGATGTGTTATAAGTTAAATACATACACGTGGGAATAGTTCCTTTTAAAGTTTCATGTTTGCTCATGTTAAGTCATGTACTATGTAATTTTTTGCTCAACTCACATGAATTTTTTTTTGGGATTAGGTATTGTTTTTGATTAAGGATGGTGAAATTCGATCTCGAAACCCAGTACTTTTTTATTAGCAGATAATTAATAAGCTTTTATAAATCTAAATGTTGTTTTTGATAGACGAAAGTAAAACTTGAACTTGAAATTCTAATGGTACTTTGTCACCCACAAACAACCAATAAGCTACGCTAAACATTTAAATTCTTTTTTTCCTTTGCCAAGAAAAGGAAGTAGAAAGCAAAATGTGAATAATGTTTTGGTGTTTGATTTCTTAATCTTAACATCATCTTCTTTTTTGGCTGTACAAAACCAAAATAAAAGAAAGGAAACTGTTGTAAACATTATTCATTAATATAAATTCACAATTAACTAACAAATTTATCCCAGAATCTTCTCTCCAAGCCCACATTCATTTCTAAGCCCAGGTTTGAAGCCCACAAGCAAAGTCTAAAAGCCCACAAGCAAACAATCGTTTAAAGTGTTTTATTTTCAATCTATTTTCGTTCGGTTTATCTTAGAACAGAAAAAACCACATTATAAAACTATATTGAATTTAAAATAAATTTAGAGTTATGAAGATGATAAAAGATACTATCTTGTTGCCAAAACGATCTATTAAGAGAGATTAGTTTACAAATTTAAATTAAGAAATCTAGATTAGTGTAATAGAAGATTAACAACTTGTTTGGTAGACGAGAATTGATAAGAATAAACTTGAATTCAATTCTATTCATCTTCTAATCTCAAATTAAAAAATGTATTTTTCAATATAAGAGAATTAATTGTAAATTATGTACATTAGATATCCTTTTGCCCTTTCTATTTTCGTTTTCAACATACTTTTTTTTGTTTCGTATTATTTTAAATATCGTTTATTATGTAATATAACGCCTCTATTATAACATAATTTGGTCTTTTATTACGGTTATTTCTATTATATCACGTTTGGACTTAGTTTTGTACAATATCACCTGTTATGTGATTGTATTCCATTATTTGTCCATTTTTTTACAGGCTATTATTTTTTTCGTTATAAATTAGTATTATTTATCTGTTACAATGGACCTAATAAAAAACTCATTTACCTTTTATATGCCTACATTTTTATATTTTTATCACCGAGTTCAACTTATAAGCTTTGATATTTTCGTTATGGATATGAAGATCATGAAGTAGACTAGATAACTAAGTTTTTTTATAATTATTTTCTTCATTTTTAAATTCTTAACCTCTTCTATACTCACATAATGCCAACCAACATGCACACTCTTATTGTGGATCCATTTACTTTTCTTACCTCTCTCTTTATCTAGTATCGACACAACAACGTGGCTGCCAAAATTAAACAAAGAAAGATAATTGAGAAAAACTAAGAATAATTATTATCCTTATTATGATCGTTCTAAACATCAAATTATTTTGAAAGTGAATTATATATGAGTGTATCGATACGTTAAAATTAAGAGATACGTTACTAGTTATAATATTTTGATTTTTCAAAATTTCAAGTTGAAGTTTGTATATTTTGTTATTCCTTGACAAATTTAATAGATATGTTTATTTGATGAAATATTAATAATTTTCAAATTATAGAATTTTAATTTTTTTAGTATTTATAGATTAATTCTCATAAGTGCAATGACTATAACCGTTACGTCAACATTGTTATTTTCTGCGATTTTTGATACGTTATTCATTTCTATGATTTCGTAGTACTAACACTGTTATTTTTTACGATTTTCAATAATTTTTACTCATTCCTATGATTTAGAATGACTAATGCTACAATTTATGGAGACCTACTATGATATTACTTGTTAGTTTGAAGTCGCATATGCTTAGCTGTAATGAAAAGCGTGTGGATGTGGATAGGTTAATCAAGGACATGTTTTCTAGAAACACATATATAGATTAAATCTAAATCTAAAAATTGTGACCATGTTTATATTTTTATAGAGATTTCAAAGACTACTTTGAAGAATTTAATTAAGAAAAAGAATAACTAAATCTGAAAATGGTAACTATGTTTATATTCTTATGGAGATTTCAAAGATTATTTTTCTTAAAATAATAATACAGTGCTTTGAATCATTTTTCGAGTCAAACTAAATTTACATTTTATCGTGTCAGAGTTTGAAAGTCGACTTAAGTGGTACTTTAAAAGTTTTATAGTAGTTGTTGTACCAAAATTTGAACACAAAATTTTATGATATCAGCGTGAATTCTAAACCAAATTCGTTCCGTTCCGTTCCGTTTTGTTTCCAAAGATTACTTTAAAATAATTTAATTAAGAATAACAAAAAGAGGAAGAGAGGATATGATTGAAGAATTATATGTCTCGAGACTTTAATGGTGTGTGAACGAAGAAGCAACATGGAAGGTCAATTTCTTTCTGGAAGGTCAAGCAAGTGGATTGGATAATCCAGCTAGATAATAACAACGACGTCGTACACCCACGTCAGCGTGACAGCAATGTCAACCGTCATGGAACCGTGGAATAATCAAACGGTTCTTGGAATTCCACGTAGGGTTACCAAATGTCATATGTGGAAATTGGACCGTTGATTGTTTTTGATGTCTGAATGCATCAGATCACATGCCACAGTTTTCAACCCACAAGCCTTAGAAATATGCTTTTCGCATTTA
>NBIL01143160.1:0-11159 GCA_002752925.1 Viola pubescens var. scabriuscula
TGAAAGCCGCCATAGGTGGTGGTGGTATGAACAGTCGTATTCTATGGACCACCTGAGCATGTGATCTCATGTGAAGTGCATGGCAACACACCTTTGCTGCTCCCTGGCACTAATCTTTCAAGATTGCAATTTGCAAGAACCATGCATATGGTTTCGTGGTCCATTTCATGTTCTCCCCCCAGTACTCTTCTCCACACCTAATTCTACTTCTACGTAGTAATTTATTGTTAACAACATTTTTTATTACTAATAGTTTGTGGAGTCCACGAGCAGAATCAAATTGATGGTATAATGTAAAAATTATAACTCTATAGTTTTTATTTTTAGTTGAAATTTCTTGTGCATATTTTGTCATTTATTGAAAAGTTAGAGAATTATATTTTTATTTTATGAAAATAGTAATTAATAATTCACAAAATTAAAGAAAAACATTTAGCACTTATGAATTAATTATAAGCGCCTTTAGTTGACATTTATGATTTTCGCCATGGTTACTTAGGAAATTGAGAAGGAAAGGACTAAAAACTACTACATTTTAAGGTTTTATCTTGCATGCTCAGCTTCCAACTGTTGATGATCCAAATGATGAGTCGCCTACAAAAGAAGTCCAGGCGAAAAGGCATCTTTCATTGAGTTCACTGACAAAACATAAAAAAAGAAACAAAAGGAATTTCACAAAACTCTTAATTTTATAGATCAAATTATTTTCGGGATTACGCTCAAGCAGTAAGATGATCATACTTAGTTAGTAAATTTTAAAAACATGTAATGGTGTAAAGGACCTGTTTGCATGTATATTACCTATTACTTAATGATCGATCTCATAATTTTATTGGTTGTGTGATCATCGATGGAAAACGAAAGCGAAAGCGAAAGATAACGTATAAATTTCTCTATCCCTAGCCCTCTAGAAGAAGAAAAAAAATGTGCACCTCCACACTTCACGTGGACGTCCCGTGACACAAGTGATGTGTTGTGGCACCACCTTTCTTCTTTCATTTTGTTTTGTCCACGGATTGAAATTGACTACGGAAAATTCTTATTAGGAATACATAGAAAATGAAATATCCATACCATAATTAAATGTGGGTGTCCAATCAAAATCAGAAAACCTAAACCCTAAAATAAAAAAAAAAGATACCCTCCCACTTTAAGGCAATTAAAGGAAGGCAAAAGCAAAAGCGCACACATACACAGAGATTCCTACCCCACGAATACGGTACAAATGTGCCCTAAATCACACACCTACAGACACCTACTTGCATCCATGTACCCTTATACTTAATACCACTGGGACCCCCCTCCCCCCACACACATCCAAGATTCTATGCCATCCTCTCCAATTCCCTTTAAAAGTTTAAACCCTTCCCACTTATAATTCCCTCCAAGAGAAGAAGAAGAAGAAGAAAAGAATTTTCCTCTTGTTTTTTTCTGCCCTCACTCCAATATATATATACCCCCTCCCCTCCCCTCTCCTTCCCTCACCATTAACACACTTATCCAACTCTTCACTCCTGACTTCTCTTCTCAAACAATATTCAACAACAAAACCCTAACCCTAGCCAGCTATTCACGTACATTTCAAAGATCAGCTAAATTAATAAATAAGAAGTCAATAAAGAGGAAAAGAAAAAAAGAAAGGAACAAGTACTAGGTAGTAGTTAATCTTAAGAAATCATGTCAGGAGTATGGGTATTTGAAGACACTGGCGTAATTCGTCTAGTGGAGAACCCTAATGGCGGGCAGCAGGGGCAGGGGATACGGAGGAAGGTGCTGGTGCACTTGCCGACGGGGCAAGCAGTAAGTTCATACTCAACCCTGACCCAAATACTGACAGGGTTGGGGTGGGAGAGGTACTACCGTGGTGACCCTGAGTTCTTGCAATTCCACAAGCATTCTTCCATCGACCTCATCTCACTCCCTAAAGACTTTAAGAAGTTCACCTCCGTTTACATGTACGACATTGTCATCAAGAACCCCAACATGTTCCATGTCCGTGACATGTAGTACTCATTCCCTTCCATCCCTCCCATATTCACATCTACCTATATATCTCTGCCCAATTAATTCTCTCCTCCCATCCCTCTCATCCTGTCTTAATTGCTGTGTTTTAATTTGTTTTCCCTGTAATATACGTACCTATAGTGCCTTTTCCAAATGCCCGGCCGCATGCAATGAGATAACTAGCTAGCTAGGTTGTCTATTATTTTAATTGTCAGTGAATTAATGTACACTACCTATAGCTAGCTGGCTGGCCAGTTTGATTGTTCAATTTGTGATTGTTGTGCTTCTCTTGTGTATCAGTGTATGTGTTTAAGATCTCAGCTGGTTGATTCCCTTGATTGTTATAATTAAGCTACGTGTGGAACATGAGAGAAACAGTAGAGTTTCTTCTCAAAACACTAATAACAAGCAAATATCGATATACTCTCCCAGTAGAATCAAGTGTGGACTTAATTACTGTAAACCATACAATTGATTCTAGTATAATCAATTGGGATGCTAAGGTAATTAATGAAGAAGAAGGAGATCCGATTATACACTTTGGTAATATTTCCTGGTAATGCAATTCAATTTCTTCTCTTGCAGGTGCTAGTGTTAATTACGATGGGGTGAGTGATAAAAATCTGCAGCTGTCATTTCTTTTTTCCTTTTAATTATTTATTTACACTGAGTTTGCTTTAACTTTGTTTCACAAGGATTTGTGGATGGATGACAGGGCCTAATTAATTTAGAGACAGCTTATTTTTTATTAACATGACTATAGTATCAAGTTTATATGATTAACCATAGCACGGTAAAATTAGGGATACATGTATATGATTCATACCTAAAAACACAGGATTGTCACATTTGATTGGTGAAAGAGACATCAATTTGTATGACATCTCCATAAGGTTTGGAATAATTAGGTAGGTGTAGAGCAAAATTGTTTGGGTCCACGAATTATGCAAATGCTTTCAAGTCCTAAACTTATAGTAATGAGCATACTAATTAGAGATCATCCATACATCGGATATATATAGAGTCGAGAATAATAATAAAAACAAAGAAAAGTGAAAGAAATTAACCTGTAATCATATAGTTTAGCTAAAAAGTTAGATATTTGTATCGTTTATGGAGATGAATGAATTATGAAATTTGACGGTATATATATTGATTAATTATTATTTTAGGTGTGGAATTTGTTAGTACTAGTTACTCATTGGCATGACGATTTTCGTGTAGAATAGAGAGTGGAATTGGAATCAATTATTCTAATCATTTGTATTGTGGAGAGAGAGAGGGGAAGGGAGACATGATGATGAGTCTGAGTCCCTTTGGTAGGTAGGTAGGTAGGTACTAGGTAGTTTTAGACAAACTGACGAAGAGAGAAGTTTGATACACAGTACATTTACATTACTACTAGATGATTCGGAATTGGATGGGAATGGGATGTCTCAACGGAATTTCTCACTCCCATGAGTCCCATCCATCTCTATTCTGATGTAAGAATTGACATTTGAAAAGGTCCCCAGCCCAGACGGGTACCCAAAAATAAGGGGGAAAAAAGACCACGTGAGAGCAAATTATGAGCCTAATGTGTCTTGCCAGGTGTCCAGTTCGTATACGCAGAGAGTCTGGTCTGACACGTGGTATTCACATCATCTAAATTAAGTAACCATGTTTTTATTAGAAGAGCTAATGTTGTTGTTTTCAATGATGTTGCTTTCCTAAGTCAAATTACTTGTGTTTTTTTTGCCGTGACCACATTGCCCACGATAATTGAGACTGCAAACGAACGCCATGTCTTGTCACTGTAATGTAACAACTCTTTAAATTTTCATTCTCTTTGCTACCATAGCAGCTCAAAAACAAAACAAAAATGCTGCCTTTTCTCTCCTTGCTCTCATGGATTCCCCCCATTGTCTAAAACAAGACCGCCGTGTATATACTATAAGGTAAGAAAACTGGCCTTTCAGTTCTTGGTTGAATGCCAATTGCAGGACAAATCTCAGAATGTCAGACATTGATCCACTTGAACTTGATGCTACTGCCTGGACACTCAATTTTACCTACTACAAGTACAATATAAGAATGTAACAGGAGTTCAAATCCTAGAGTTCCCTGGTACCCTCTGCAATTGAAATATACAACATCTACATACGTAGCAGACTCCGATAAACCTAAGTTAAACCAAACAGAAGAAAAAGAAAAACAATTGCAACAGTGATCTCCAATAAACATATAGCCCCATGTAGCAGCATCCAGAAGAAGAGACTAAAGTTTATTACGCTGCTTTGTAGTGAAATTCATCAATTGTAGAATATACAAGGCCTTCATCTTCAAGAGATGTAATCGCTTCCCTGGCAAATACAGCAGAACAGATTAATAAACAGAATCATTTGATTTGATCGAGGGAAAGCACACAGACATAAAAGGGAGGGAACTTACTTAATCTTCTCTATAGGAAGTTTAAGCTGTCTAGAAAGTTCATCCACATGCATCCCTCTTTCCTGTGCCCTGCAAACAATTGGCCAATGCACACCAAGAATACCATCAGCGTCAGGAACCAAACATAATGTAATGATCGTAAACTAAATCAGAAAGTACAACCTCATCCATGTGATGATACACAACACAAAACTTTAACAGCCACGTTTTGAAGCTTAAAAATCCTTTCATATTAAAAGAGAAGTCTTGGTGTATTACTCACTCTCAACGGAGATAACTCATACCTCCACTCAAGCCACACATCAAAGAACAAGGAACTACCGGCCAAACTTGAAAAACAAGAAATTTTAAATTTTAATGATGAACTCACATGTCTGAAGATTGCTGCAGACAGTGCAGGACCAATTGATCACAGTCCTTCAGACCATCAATACCATATGGCTTTGCGAACTGCGCAGAGACAATTAAAAAAATGTTATGCCAAACAAAGCAACAATAAGGACTGTCAAAAACATCCAATGATTGGTTGCATACTTGGCTGGATGAAGAAGCCTGTGGTCCATTTGATCCACTCCGTACAGGAGTGTTCATGGATGCTTCTGTCATATGAGGCTGAGTTAAAGCACCACCCTGCATCTTCAATTAGTGAATAGACCTCGTCCATATAAGTACAACATCAGGTTACATAAGCCAACCAAAGCACAATTTTCACCAGATTTAGTGCTCAATACCTGCACTTTGGAATTCTGTAGATGGGAATGTATACAATCAATGAAGTGGAAAGTAACTTCATCAAAGTTTTTCACAGGCCTGCAAAACACCATAAATCCAAGCATCAAAAAGGGTGCTCCTACTCTGTTTGCAATGAAGCTAGCATGAGTTCAAAATTTATAGTGGCCCGACATGCATGATAAACTAGACAGAACAAAACAAAATCAATTTCCAAAAACAACGCAAAAAAAAACCCCAGTTAGTTAGCACTCCAAGACAAAATCCAGCTCTTCAACAAACCAAATTTCATGTGGAAAGGGTAACATGATGCATACCTCACAGAGAAAGCAAATAACTGCTTCCCGTCTTGAAAAGTTTTCAAGAGCCCGTTAACACGAACGTACATTTCATCTCTGTTGCAAAACCAAAATACCCAAAACAAAGAATATCATTCCACTGTATTCTAGAGATTAAAAAAGAGGCACGCACTAAGGCCCCTAACCTATGAAATAGGATTACCAACATAAATGAACAAGACTACGAGCTTACTGTATTGACTCCATTTCTTCTGTCTCAAAACTTTCATTCACCCTGTTTAAAGTATTAAATTAAACAAGTTAAATTCCATCATGGTGTGCCATTAACGGATTAGTCAGGGTAAAAAAATGCAATCAATGTAACCAGCAAAAATAGGGGGTTTTCCAGAGACAAAGAGATTACCATCTCTTACAACCAATTCGGCCCGTTCCATCATCCACCATGAAACTAACATCAGACTTCTTTTCTGCCTTATCAAACACCATTCCTACCACAGTAACCTGCAGAAATCGACAATCCCACTTGTAAAAAATAAATCCATAGATCACCTGAAAAAATAATAGCAAAGGAACCATCAAAACAAAAAAAAGGAAGAACCAAAGCGATTAGAGAGTGATTACATTGGTAACATCAACTCCGTTTATCACGAAATTGGACTTCTCATCTCCAGATTGAGAAGCTTGGCTTATTTGCTTCACCGTCACCGGAACCAAACCTTGAGAATCACGACTCTGCCACCATCCAACCAAAAACAAAAATACAATAAAGAATGATTAGTGGTCAGTTTGGCTTCCAATACTTTGAAAGCAGACAGAGACGTACAGGATGGCTTACTTTGGCAGGGGATGGAGTGGAATCCGGGAGTTGGGAGGACTGGGATGACATGAATCCGCCAGCGGCGCTGCCGTCGAACTGGGTGATGGAAAACATTGTGGAAACCCTAGAAAGAGGAGAAGGAGACTTTGGAATTTTGAGAGAGAAGATGAGATAGATTTGATTGATGACTACAAATGCGGGTAATCTTTTCTTAATTGAAAAAAAAAAAAGGAATATGCTTCCCGCCATTAATAGCTTTACACTTCCCGGTTTTTTTTTGTGAAGAATTTTAGGGTTCCCGCTTTACTTTTTCTGCTCGTGTCGTTGGCCACTCGTCGGTTGGCATTGGACCCGAGCCCCCGGCCAGATCGGGCTCTTTTTGCCCCTTAAATGGGCCTACTAGATGGGCCGAATCAAACTCAGCTGTGGGCCTATAATCTGCGAGTGCGAGTGGACGGAGACGTCGAGAGAGAGAAAGAGGCGTGCGTGGAAGAAGGCAAACCAGAAAAAATAAATAAATAAATTATTCCTTTATTGTTTTGGTGGCAAATTCATAAATAGATCAGACATTTATCAATTTATCAGTAATCAAAGTCACTGTCACTTACTCTTCTTCCGTTTTGGACTTCAAAATTTATCAACCTAACTAACTTTGCAGTTTGCTTCCTTCTTTTTATGTGGTCACCAATCCATTTATACTGCATGATCGCCTCGCCTCCTCTGCGTCTGCGCTCCTCCCTCATTTATGCTTTGTTTTAAATTAAATAAATACTCTCTTGCCCCATCTTTTTCCTCGCACACCAGATTCACCGCCAAACTTTCCCTCTCCACCTTCTCCATCCATGGCCATGGACTTGATTCTCCCCAATTTCATGAGCTCGCCTTCTTTCGGCAGCAACTATCACGCCAACGCACAGTCACGCATCCAATTTCTGCACTCCATTCTGCCAAGAAGCAACAGGTTTTCGCCTATTCGAGTCTCCACTTCTACAGCCGCTGAAACTGCCGCAAATGTAGCTACAACAAGGAAATCCGTTAGCAGCAGGGATTCCTTGAAGTTGGGTAAGTCTAGCCCCGCCATGGATCAGCTCGACATCGAACGAGGCGTCTGCATGCCGTTTCGCAAGTACTCGCCTGATTCAGTACGAAGATAAGCCAGTAATAATAGTAATTTGCAATTTTGATTGATTGAAATCAAATTCAGTTCCGTGTTCATCTGTCTATCTATCCATCTACTTAATTGATCCTTGTCTGTTGTGGATGTTCAGGTGAGGAATAAAGTACTGGAATCGAGAGGGGCAGTATTGTCATTAATGTCACGAGGTGTGGAGATTGTGTGGAGTTTGGGCTTCTATTGGTCTGCCTTGGTCTATGATTACTTCGTTGGAAGGGATGAAGAGGTGGTTCCTTATCGAGCTCGTCAGCTTAGGAATCTCTTGTGTGATTTAGGGCCTTCTTTTATCAAAGCTGGTCAGGTTTGTCTGCGCTCGCTGTCACCTCTTACACTTTCAGCATGTTCTTTATCAAATTAAGTATTGATCAGATATTTATATTCGTCCACTACCAGGTCCTTGCCAACAGGCCTGATATAATTAGACAAGATTATATGAATGAGCTGTGCATCCTTCAAGACGATGTTCCTCCTTTTCCTAACCAGGCAAGGATACTTTCTCTCTTGTCATGGCTGCTTCAAATATTCTCGCTCTGAACACGCGCATACTTTTGTAGGTTGCCTTCAATATTATTGAAGAGGAATTGGGTCAGCCACTCGAGGCTGTTTTCAGCAAAATTTCGTCACGAACAATTGCTGCTGCGAGCTTGGGTCAAGTGTACCGTGCTACCTTACGTGAAACTGGAGAGGATGTTGCAATTAAGGTTGTACAAGGTCATATACTAGCCTATTTTAGTTTGAGTTCCTTGCAAAGCATGATGTGAACTTGTTTCCTTGCAGGTGCAAAGGCCACAGATAGAGCCTATAATCTATCGTGATCTTTTTCTCTTCAGAACACTTGCTTCGTTCCTAAATGGCATCAGCTTACAGAAGTTGGGATGCAATGCTGAGCTAATAGTTGATGAGTTTGGTGAAAAGCTGTTGGAGGAGCTTGATTATACCTTGGTAATTGCAAACACTCTCATGCATATCATAGTTACTCATTCTGGTCAAGTGATATCTATCCCTTTGGCAATCAAGCTCATGCATGTTCTTATGTTTGATCACGACTCCGCTTCTTGACAAGTTTAGGAGGCCAGGAACATTGAAGATTTCTTGGTAAACTTCAAAAATGATCCCAGTGTCAAGATCCCCCGGGTTTACAGAAAGCTTTCTGGTTCGCGTGTTTTAGTGATGGAATGGATAGATGGTATTCGATGCACTGACCCGCAGGTAGGATATCAAATTTATGCTTGGTCACCATTGCATGTTTTAATCTGCAACTAACAATACATCACTTGATGTAATTCAGGCCATCAAGGATGCTGGCATTGATATAAATGGATTTTTAACAGTTGGTGTGAGTGCTGCTTTGAGGCAATTGTTGGAATTTGGGTTATTTCATGGAGATCCACATCCTGGAAATATTTTCGCCATGCAAGATGGTCGTATTGCTTATGTTGACTTCGGGAATGTTGCTGTGCTTAGTCAGGTAGGAGTATTTGCAATATGTGGCTTGGGAAGACAATTAATAAGTACGAGATCATTTCTCCTCTTAGGTTTAAACAGACAAGCCAGTAATTTACTCATGGTTGTGGTATGGGATAAAATATATTTTTCTCTTGGGGAAGAGAACAGCTGTTAGTCTACACGAGATAATATTTAGTATGCCAAGGTCAAAAGTGCAGCTTCTTTTACTCGCATCAAGTATGCTTTTTGTTGCCTTTCATGATGATTTGTTTTAAACTTTTCAGCAAAATAAGCAGATATTAATTGATGCTGTTGTACATGCTGTGAATGAAGACTATGTTGAGATGGCAAATGATTTCACCAGGCTTGGCTTCTTGGCTAGCGGGACTGATGTTTCACCTATCATTCCAGCTCTGGAAGCAATTTGGCAGAACTCACTAGGGAAAGGACTTTCTGATTTCAATTTCAGAACTGTCACTGGTATAATTATGTTCCACAAATTCTAGTTTTCCTGTGTCTTGTGTTTGAGAATTTGTAACATGACCATTGAGCATTTTGAACTTTTTTTATTGGGTCTCTCTTTTGTATGGGTAGTTTGGATCTGCACCCACGTCATGATTTCTTTGTTTGTTGTAGGGAAATTTAACCAACTGGTTTATGATTATCCCATTCGCATACCAGAGAGATTTTCCCTGGTTATCCGCTCTTTATTGACTCAAGAGGGCATTTGTCTGACCCTGAATCCAGATTTTAAATTTCTTGAGGTGAAAGCTTTTTCCCATTACAATGTACTGCTTTATATATTGTTGTGCCCACAGTGTCTTTGCTCAATAACCTTTTACGGACACTTTTATTCGCTCAAGTTTTGGTGAATATTATAAATGTATTATCAAGCCTAAAATGTAGTTTCCTTTCCTGTTAAGTTTTTTGGCTCTTAAAGTGCTTCACATTTTGATCTTTCTGTTCTAATCAAGAGTTTCATTTTAGGTTGCATACCCATATGTGGCAAAGCGCCTCCTTACAGATCCAAATCCAGCTCTCCGTGAACGACTCATACAGGTCAGTGCTAATCCATGCTTACTTAGAATATGTTTGCATTTAATGTGCACGTTTGCTGTTTTTTTTTTCTTTTTCATTTTGAACTTACCAGCGCAGACGTGCAGTAAGATTCTTTCACAATCACTGTTAATCTGTGGCTACTCTCTAATAGATATACTGCAGCTGTATGACAAATGTATATACATTGACCAGACTGTTATACCGAGAAGCTGTTTGTGTGCCCAAGTTTCTCCTCTTGTGCCTTGTGTTCATGATGATTTGCTCCCTGTGTCAGGTTCTGTTTAAAGGTGGTGTTTTCCAGTGGAAACGGCTTGAAAACCTGATTGTTCTTGCAAAGGAAAATGTAACCAAAATGAGCAGCAACCCTGCATTGCAAGCAAAGAACATGTATATGTTCTCTGATGGCTTCCTTTATTATTTTGATGCTAATTTTTGTTAGTGTTTCAAAAACTTACTACATCTTCCTTTGCAGGCAAGTGGAAAAGAAGCTAGACCTAACAGACACCATTAAAGATGGAGCTCGACTCTTTGTTACTGATGCAGGAATACGCAGACAGCTGCTTCTTGCTATGACAGAGGACTCAAAGCTTCACATTGAAGAGGTTTTATATGTTTGAGTCCCTTTTTTTGTTAAATTTAATGCAAGTTATCGTCCGAATGCTGATTTGCCATCGTTGGTTCCATGTTTGTGACACTCTTTCTGAATATTCCTTTTCTATTTTTGTCTTCTATAGCTTGTAGATGTATATAGACTGGTTGAAGACCAAATAGACGTGCGCTCTGTAACAATGGCAGTTGCACGAGGTAAGGCTTAATGGAACTTTTCAATACTTGATTTCTTGTTCTGTGACCTGGGCAAACAAAGTTATCCATGTTTGCAATCTGAATATTTTGTGCTTTCAACTTGCAGACGTACCAGCTTTCGTCCGAGATATCTTGCTTTCCTGGAGTGATTCAGTCTTATCTTAGGAGATGGAAACTTCGGTGTAGTAGCAGCATTACAAATTGACAGTACATGTACAATTTTACTTCGAGACAAGACAACACCATGCCAGTTGCCACGAGGTCACCAAAAGGATACCGCCATTTTGTAAAGTCTAGCCGTGAAAGTGGTAATAATGCACATTTAATGTCCAGGCGGGGACATAAATTTTTACCACTGCGTATAATTTTCATTTTCATCGGATGCCTATTTGTATTA
>NBIL01143175.1:6961-30483 GCA_002752925.1 Viola pubescens var. scabriuscula
AAAAAAAAAAATCGAGGGGGTATTTGAGTTTTATCGAAAATTTAAAAGATCGGAGTAAATAGATATTCCCTTAAAAATTTCATCACAATACGGGCCTTATTAGAATTACTAAGAAGGATTAATATTCACTCGAGTTGATGGAACGATAAGATCAAGCTAGGTTGAACAAAAAAAAAAAACTCGCTACCTAAGCAACTTCCTTGCCCATCATAATCGATCAAAAGAGAACTATGAGAAACACCAAACTAAGGAACTTCTCATTATCCTTTTACTGTGAAAAATATCACTAAACTATAATAGTTATTGATAATACTACACGCGCAATAATTCACAATGAATAATCCCAAACCGAAATACAATATAAGTATTGTTCGTATATTTTTCATTTTTAGATATGATCGTGTACCTTTTAGGCTTTTACCATGATCTGAGATTTGTCATGCCTACCCTAAAGCGTTGATTTTCCAATCTCTTGCAATATATATATGGAGAAACAACCCAAAATAAAACAAACATCCGTCGACATTTCTTAAGAAAATAAAAATAGCCCTTGTCATATGAAATCACATAGTATGTCATGTGGGCCTCTTCGACCTCACTAACCGGCCCGTTTATAAATCAATACACTAACATCATCAAAGTACGAATTTCTATACTAAAAAAAGAGAGTTGTATTTGCCCATTTGGTATGAGTACAATCTTGTTTTAATAATAGTTATGTTGTAGAAATTAGTAATTTATACTCCAAATATGTACCAAATTTACATAAAAAAATTATTGGAGACCACAAAATAATAAATTATTAATTAATTAAAACCACCACTCACCAATCAAACATTTTCTTAATTACCTTAATGACAAAGGGGGGAAAATGTTCATCAAATTAAAAAAATAAATAAAAAAGAAAAGAAGAGTAGGGCAGAGTATTTTTAAGAGTAAAAAACAACCAATTAGCTGTTCCCACATGGGATGCTAACTCTCGAGTGTTTAGCGTCTTACAGACTTACACCACCAAACCTCGACGAAAATGATACGTGGGCCCACTTATTTCTCTGAAACTCTGGCTTGGGCTAAGACCCTTTGGTAGGGCAAATGTGATGTAATTAGACCCCCGCATGTGTAGGGTCGTTGGCAGATTTTAGATTTAATCATCCATGTTTGGTGCCCTTGTGTAGGGTACATACGACGCTATAGGGTAAAACTAAAGGACAACAACTTATGAGGATGAGGTTTTGGATCTAAACATATTATTAATAGATATGGGCCCAAAGATTTCGATCCAAGGAAATATATGGGCCCAAAGATGTTAATTAATTACTCTTGGGTCCTTAATCTGATAACCCATCAACTTATGTGTACAAATAATTGCTAGTTTTGCTCAGAAATCTGACTTTCTAGTAGTAATGGTCCCATATATGGAACATTGAAAGATGGCATAAAGATTCAAGATTAATTCACGACTGATGGATGACTCATGACCTTTCATTTCTTCCACCAGTTCTGTCTGCTTATTTCAGAAACCCGCTGAATTGCATTTAATCAATCAAGTGGGCTGGCTGCGAGATATGTACACACACGAGTAGTCAATCAGAACTAGTAGATCATCACTTCGATTTTCCTGATTTGTAATTTCTATTTTGTGAATAATAATAATAATAATAATAGTAATGATCATTAGGAGTAGTAAGAAATGTTGAACAGGAATTAAACCATATATCTAATATCTATTGTTTTAAAATGTATTGTGTGACATGATTAAAAAAAAAAATGAATTGGAATTGAAATTGGTTGGGCCACTAATAATAATAATTCCATGTGCTAAACCCAAACCCCAACCCCATACCACCTTTTTTCATCAACCCATAAATGAGATTGATTTTGGACATCGACAAAAATCAAAAGGAAGCTAATAGCTAAACAAGTTTGAAGAGTTGAGTCCCATCTTCAATTCATTAGTTAGGGCAGTAGAAAGGTTGTCATTAATTATGGGCGGATTTGAATCTATACGGGTACATTTATCATCTTTTAGACAACTAAATGAGCTATATACTCATACGATTGACACATTTTGTATTTTTTTTTTTATCATGGAAGTTTTCAAGCTTTTTGAACCATTAATTAAGGCATGCTTTTGGTAGGTGGGTTAGCTACTGCCTACTGATGACAGGTGCAATGTCGTGACTCCAATTATTCGTACATCATGCGGACTTTTAATTTCCATGTGAAATCAGAGATTCTATAATCCATACCAGTTATAAGGGATAAAATGGTAACAACCCACCCGTCCATCCGTCTCCGGTTAGGAATTTGAAAATAATACCAGTGGCACTAATAATTAAATTATTAATAATGAAGTGGGCTACCCGTTTTCATCATGAAAATATAAATTCGTTTTTAGAAAAAGAGAAAAAAAACAAGTAAGCATTCTTGTTAATAACAAGCCTGCCTGCTTTGTTGACTATTTAATAAACAAAAGTTCATCTTCAGTTGAATTTAGAAAACTGCCAAATTTCAAAGAAGGATAGCATTTTTGATAGATTATTATCGGGTCAAATACGAGTGAAAGAGGCATAAATGTTGACTCAAAAAAATTGTAATATAAATTGGATTGAGGGAGTGGAGTGGACCATTGCGTTTACTATTTTTTGCGACATACTATCAGAAAATCTGCTTTCAAGTTTGAACAATGCAAATCTGGATTCTTATCAAATCGCGTTATTCAAAACCATTAGACTTTTTCTTGCAAACTTTTCTTTTTTCCTTTTTCGGAAAGGAAAACTTTAATTAAAAATAAATAAATTTACGACCAAAATTGACCAAAGTACCTAAGTCGTGACTTGATATATCTTGACCAAGGTTTTGAATTTTGTGTATGAAATAATTAGACCAGTGTGTAGATAGTGAAAATGGCGGTACTGGGATTTACAAGAACTTATATAGCCCAAGAGATTCCCATGTTGGGCTTTTGGCTCTTAACACTAATACTAGGCTATTTCAACTAAGCCCATTGGCCTTGCTTCAGTATTAGAACAAGTTTTTTGCACTGATTAATTAATACGCTCAGATGAAATTTTAGTGGACCTGGTTTGGGCTGGGCCAACCAGGCTGGTTTCTTTTCTTAGTCCATAAGGATCATCCTAACTTTGATACAAAGGTCACAGTTTATATATTATTTTTAAATTGGCCCTTAGTCTTGAATTTTACTACACTATCTATTTTCATCCTTTATCAGTTTTATAGCTAATATTAATTTTAATACTTAAATTGAAAAGAGCGTTGCTTTAAGAAACATGAGAAAAGACATCAAATCTTTTGAAATGGGCCATTTGCAGCACATTGGGAGGGAAAACCCTTTGCGTGGGCTGGGCTCTTTAAAATTTCCTTCCTTGGATTAGGCCTAAATAGGGTACCGACTAACCCATCCCAAAAAATAAAAAACACAGAAGAGCATTAAAAGAGTATAAATTTGGAAAACAACTCCATCTGCTCCAGTGGTACAACAATACAATCTAAACGTCTAAATGTTTCTCGTCTCTGCAACTCTCATTGCAAGGGTTCAAGCCCTGCTCACCCCAAAATAAATTAAAATAAAAAACTAGGGTTTTTGTCAATATTTACCTCCGCCTCCTCCTCCTCCTCCTCCTCCTCCTCCACCATGAGTAGATCGAAACCAAAAACCAAACCAAAAGCTTTTCATCATCAAATCAACAATCCAAAAACCCATTCCGATTACGCTCTCCGATTGACCCAAATCGCAGTTTCACAAATCTGCCAATCAGTAGGTTTCAAATCCTCAAACACATCAGCGCTCCAAACCCTAACTCATGTCGCCGCCCTCTACCTGAAAACCCTAGCTCAGGCAGCTGCATCATACGCCAATGCATCCAACCGCACCCAATCCAACATCTTTGACATCATCAACGCCTTACACGACCTCTGCTCCATCCATGGCTTTCCAGGAGCAGCAGCATCCACACTGCATAAAAATGACACTTGCCTTTTAAGGTCTAGTAGCTTGCTCAAAGATCTCTCCTTTTTCGTCCAATCCACTGATGAAATCCCCTTCGCCAAACCTATCATGCCAAGAAGTAGGGAGATGAATCCTGTGGAATGGGAATCTCTTTCCACATTGGATTTGGAATCCAGGGGTTTGCATATTCCTAAGTGGTTGCCTGCATTTCCTGATGAGAGTACTTTTGATAATAAATCCAAGGGAATTGAGTGTGCTAACAACAACAAGAAGAAGGAATGTGGGGATTTGGTTTTGTGGGAAAATTCTGAATTGGTGGGAATTAGAAGTGGTGGAGAAGATGATGGATATAAGAAGAGGAGTGGTGATGGTGATTTGGCAGTGGAGAGAGGGAGAGTGAGGTTTAAAGTTAGAAGAATGGGGGAATTGAGGTTTTAATTCTGTGTATTCTTACTTATGTTGGGAACAGGGATTGAACACAGGTCTATTCAGAAAAAAATGGCTTTTCATATAATATATTTGATGCTTGTGTTGTAACCTTTTATGCCAAATGGAATTGCTTGAAAAAAATTGAGTTAATATTATACACATTGATACCATCAGCAATGGATGTTTTTGCCCCCACCAATGTTTTTTTTAGAGTCGAATCCGAGACTCGCCATAGGCATCCTAGTCCCGTTGAACTACGAGCTCTTTATTGCACGATTCCTAATGTCAACAGATTTTCCATGTTTACTCGATCTTTGATTAATGAAATGATAAATTTACCATACTTGGTCCATCGCTGTGCATTCTAGAGAATCCATACAAGTACTAAAATAAAAATAATAATAAAAAATGAGAAGTCCGCAAACAATGGCAGCTTCTCATCATTTGAATCATTCCGATCATACAGTCAACAAAACTTCGTTTTCAAATTTCAGAAGTCACGACGATAACAATTAACAAACATAACAATTTAAACAAGCTTGAAGTCAATCCTATTAGTTTAGAGAGAATGTAAAAATTGATGAATACAAATCATACTTTCATACTTCAACAACCAAAAGTGAGTTATTATATGAAGATTATGGCTGAAATTGTTAATTGTAGAAGCTACACACACAATAGAGTAACAATATATATATATATATATATATCCAGAATTTCTCTTGTAACNCAATAGAGTAACAATATATATATATATATATATATATCCAGAATTTCTCTTGTAACTAGCAAAAGCTCCGATAATATATCCAGTAATTGGAGAAGAGCACTATTTTCCACAGTTGAAACCTTTGCAAACTGAGAGGACTATGATGAGGATCAGTGCGATCAGAATCCCCAAAACAATCAGCTTGATCTTCATGTTCTGCAACCACATTCTTCTTCGAATTTTTGTCCCGTTTGTCCGAAAATCTTGGGCCTATAATTAATTATCCATTTTGCCACAAAGTAGAGAAAGCATAAGTTGTTCTGTTTAACAACTAAATTATAAAAACATACATATGTTGCATTTTCAAGATAATGTTTGTCATAATTCAACATGATGCACTGCTCAATATGTAACAAGGTTTAGAGCCATCAATGTAGTAAATTTTGATGAGATTATGCTACTATGGTAGAAGCAGCAACTTAAGTATTAACCTCAGTTGACGCAAACATGCATATAAATGTAGATGATGATGAGAGGGACAGAATATGATCAACCTGTTGATGCAGGTTTTCAGTCTTGTCCACCAGAAGTTCTATCTTCTCACCCCTATCCAAAACCTACATCACAGAAACGGAGCATTTCTTTTATTCAAAACTGATAAATACATAAACCTAAATAAACAACTTCATTTTTTAATAGGCATTTAAGTACCATGGCATCTGAAAGAACCAATTTCAATCTAAAACATGGACATTCAAAAGTCATAAACAGCTGAAACCAACAGCTTCACTAAAAATACTTGTGCATACACATTCCATAGCAGGCGAGACCAAGAACTTTATTCTAAACTATGAGTATTCAAACAACTGAATGGAACAGCAAGGAATAACAGATTTTGTCACCCGTGAATTGCCCGGACTCTGATGTTACACACTAGGAGTCTAGGATAACCATTGACATAGTCTGGCATTCTTTACTTCTTTCAATCGGAACTCACCATCACTAGAAATAATAGCCTTGATCCGTCAGAAATCTAGCTTGAAAGCAAGAAATACAACCTAGGAGCTACATTTGAGCTTCATAAACTTGGAAGTCCAACTTTGTTGATTGTTAGTGAAAACATATGAACACCAGTGACTACCATTCGTTGTGAAGAAAGGAAAAAATGTATACGAGCAACATAGTAAATTCAACAAGAGCTATTCACCCTCCTAATCTGATTAATGATGACATAAAATCCTAATGATCAACTCAGCTGTGTAAGCCATTAATAGACCTGATGCCCACGAATGGGAACACCATGCCACATTCAACCCATAATATATAGTCTAACATTCAAAAGCTCAAATACAAGCACACACGTTCATGCTTCATACTAATGCAATCATTTTTCTTATCCAACTCCCATGACCAAAGAGGAGATTTCAACAAAAACCATTCTCAGACAGTCATCCATACCTTTTCAATATTCTCCATCATAACACCCTTAACCTCTGAAACCTGTTGTTTCACTTTAGCAAACTTACTAATCTCATCTGGATGGTCCACACAATACTGCATATGCTCCTTCAGTTTTGGCCTAACAACAAATCAACAAAACTCCACATCACTATCACTATCAGCCAAACTTTTTAAAAACTATAAATTCACACTCATAACATTGATTACCCAAACTCCTTGTTGAGCCCATTAGCAGGAGCCGTGGCAGCTTTTCCGCTCCCATGCTTGGCCATAAAATCATCCTTAACGCGCTCCAAAAACGCCATGGGCACTTGTCGTCCAGCAGACTCATCCGCAACAACACAATAAGCTGAAAACAGAGACACCCAACAACAAATATCAATACCGACCGACACTTAAGTATACAGATCCAAAAAGGGTATAACGAGAAGGAGAAAGAAGTTACTGAATCCCGAGTCGACGAGGTAGTTGAAGGTGTGGCCATCACAGTTGTAGGTGAACTTGTTGTTGGTGGAAGGCAGTTTCTGGAGGCATTGGAATGCTATGGAGTTGAAATTACCGCTGAATTCGGTGTATTCGGCGAGAAGCACAGCTCCCCGTGCAACAAATGCGTAGATCAGCGGTTTCTGGGTCATTTTTTTTTCTGGTTTGAGCACAGGGATAGAGATTAGGGTTTACAAAACTGAGATCTGGGTTGTGTTAGGAAAAAGCTTGAAGTAGAAGTGAAAAAGGCAGAAACCTGTAAATCTCTGCCTTTAGCTTTTGGTGATTTTGCTTTTCAAAGCAAAGAGGGAAAGGGAAAGGGGAAAGGGAAAGGTAGAAGGGTTTCAATTTTGATATTGTGGGTGTCTTTGAAAAGGGGACTTGAGGAGAGAGAAAGTGGGAAGGAGTAGATGAGAAGAAAAAGTGAGAGGTTTAATAATGGGGTTTACATAAAAGAAGGAGAAAGAAGATTCAAATGTTTGAAATTCAACTTTTATCTGAGGAGGTGGTCAGGTGGGTGCTTCTGTTCTTAAATCTACCTTAATCTCTGTTCATTCTAAGCTGTAATCTTTCCTAACTATTCTTATTTTTATTTGTTTTGTCGTCAGAGGTGAGTAGTATATATTATATCTATCAGCATCAGGATTAGTTTGAGTTTTATCGCTAGATAATTATTTCTTTCAAATTGGAATTTTACTATATTAGGGGAACATCCAATAGCAAATACAATTTCTTTCAAATTTATTAAAATTTCATGGACCAATTCTTGAATACCCGTTGCAGTAAAAACAACCCAATGAAATGCAAATAGGGATCATAAACAAACGTGGTCAATCCCACGATGAATTTTGTTATTTATGTCTACAAATTAATTTTTTACACCATATTCCAAGGGGAAAAACTTTGAAATAAATATGTTTATAAATAAATTTTTATACTTATATGTTACTCTCTCTGGTTCATATTAAATGACGTTAAAGGAGCCAAAAGCAGTTCCAAAATAAATGACGTTCTCGGTTTCCTAGGCGGGAGAAAACGACGGTGCCCTTGCCTACGTTTGGTGGCGACGACGACGGCTTCGGCTTGACTCAACGCTGACATCGATTTCCTTTCGTGCAATTGAAAATCAAATTTTGGGGGGTAAGCATCACAATCGCTTCAATTTTTTGGGCGTTAATTACTGGGATGATTAATAGGATGATAGTTGTGTGCAATTTGATGAGCGTATGCAAATGTTCCTACCGGATTCAATTGGAGTGACTGGGGTTGAAGATAATGTCGGCGCGGTGGCTGGTGTTGAAGATGATGTCGGCGCGGTGGTATCGTGCTCTCTGGTCAGTGAAGAAGATGAGAATTTGGGCTTCCAAAGAAGTATCTTCTTCCTAATTTAGATCTACCTTCCACTGAGGATTTATTGCATACAACAGAAGTGAAGGTAGATAGAGATTTCGATATCAATAAGTTACCAATCCGAGGTATGTTGGTTTGGTTTGTAGATGGAATTGCTTGAGCATAAACAACAATTTTGAGAACATACTCTGTTCCAGTTTCTCTGTGTTTGCATTACTGGTTTGTTTAGTAGATGAAATAGTTTTTGCATAAACATCCATTTTTTATAACATAATGCTTATACTGTGCATAAATAGGCCACTGTGAATGAGAATTTGACATGAATGTGAATTTGCACAATGCTTTGTTCCAGTTTATCTATCTTGCATTACTGGTTTGGTTTGTAGATGGTATTGCTTGACCATAAGCATCCTTTTTTGAGAGCATAATGCTTGGATTGTGCATAAATAGGCAACTGTGAATGAGAATTTGACATGAATGTCAAGTTTCGTTTGGTCTGTTCCAGTTTATCTATTTTGCATTACCCTAAATTCGATTTGTACCTGGTATTGCTTGAGCATAAACATCTTTTTTTGTGAGCATAATGCTAGGATTGTGCATAAATAGGCAACCGTGGATAGAATTTGACATGAATGTCAAGTTTCAAAGAGTAACAGCTTTCACAGACTCTGAAACTGTAGAGGAGTGTTGGCAGTATGTTTGATAAGATGAAGCATTGTAGTAATTGAATCAAAGGAGTTTCAAAGCCATCTGTTAAGCTCAAGTGAATAAAATAGCTTCATAATCAGCATGAGATGTTGTCTATTAGAATGCTTTTCTTTTAAAATTTAATAAGTTATTGGTGTGAATTCAATAGATTGAACTGACGGCTGTTGTTTCGACACCATGAATTTGGTGTCATGTAGGAAAGAGCAATAGGTTCTTGTCTTGATAATCCAGCTCCTAAGCTACTAACATTGCTCTTTGATTTTTATTTTTATATTTGCAACCATGCTTTTGCATTTCTGCCAAAAGAGGCATCTTTAGTTGATGAGTTATCATGATTGAAGGATCTTATGAGACATGATGGTGGTAGTGAGCAGGAGCTACATATGGGCTTATGCTTCGTTCCAATTTGCCATAGTGATCTTGTTTGCACATATCTTTTATGTTGTGGTAAGGAAACTAAATCCTTTGAATATATGAAATTCTTAGTAGTTCTACAGAAGAGGGCAAGGAGTATGGATTTGGACTTCATATTTCATGTTATTATTATTCCAAAATTGCAGCTCAACATGAATCTTATACTTTCGGTTCTGCTATCCTCATTGACTGGATTTGGAATTGCGATTATCACAAATTCTCTTATTGTGGAGTATCTGAAATGGAGGACTGGTAGACAACCGAATTCTCCTCATCAACAGATTAACACGGATGTACAGCGGCAACAACATCAAGATCAGGAGCAAGAGCTTCATCAAAATCAGCAACAGAGAACAATTTGTAGAAGATACAATTTTTATCTATTGTACTTCCTTGCCTGTGATCGATAATACATTCATCGGCTAATTTATAAATAAAAGAGGAATTCTTGAACTGTGTTTATATAATGTGCATTTCTTTGGGTTGAAATATGAACATGAAGTTAAAGACAACAGAGCAAAGCTCATTCATTCATCGTATTGCTGATCGCCTGTCGATACCGTAAAAAATAGTTGTAAAAATGAATATAATAACTGAGTAAAATACAACTTATCACTGTCCACAATGAGATTGTAGATGGTGGTAAGAAGATCGTCCACAGAGATCTCTAGGAAAATGTAGTTCTTGGTTGACTTCCTCGTCACTAGAATTGATTGGTTGTTTCTGAAATTAAAACAAAACAAAACAAAAAGATAACAATTAAGCAGTTAAAATAAACTTGGTCAAGGGCTTGGCCAAGATCGAATAGTTTGGTGAGAAAATTCAAGGGTTTAAAAACTCATAGTAAGGGCAATTAGGGAGCTCGTGTTCTGATGCTTTAATCACTGACTCAAGGTTGTTTGTCTCTACATCCATAGTATTGTTGTAGAGGGGAGGTGCTCCTGTTCCCTCCTGCTTCCCTCCTCTTCAAATTACCTGTTAAATTCTGGCTGAAAAATTACAGAGCAGTAATGGTGAATTATTTCTGATTGAAGAAATGATGTCCAGAGTGAGAGAGATAATCCTTGTAAAAAGGATTTCTCTTTTCCCTCTATCTCTTTCGAAATTCAAAATTAAAAATAATTATTATAAATTAAAAATATTATTTTAAATCTAAACAAATAAAATACTGTTCAAAAGGGAATATCCAGCTAATGGTTCTTGATGATCTTCAACATAACAAATCCCTCAAATCCCGCTATTCAGTTTCAGTTGTCTCCTTGCGTCCCAACTCCTTGTCCGAAAATTTCAGCCGCAGACTGTTTCGCAGTCTTGGCCAAGCCCGCGGCCAAGACTGTGTAACTTATACCCCAGAAATTTGTCTTCAAATGGATATCTGCACCAAATAAGGAAAAACTCACGGAAATCACTAGTTTGACTGCCCAAAACGCAAATAATTAGACAGTAAAATATAGGAAATAAATACTCGATCAATTGCTACCAACACTT
Organism: Viola pubescens var. scabriuscula; assembly: GCA_002752925.1. NCBI lineage: Eukaryota > Viridiplantae > Streptophyta > Magnoliopsida > Malpighiales > Violaceae > Viola > Viola pubescens. The sequence goes on from NBIL01143175.1 coordinate 17,974, forward strand.
TGTGCAGATAGTGATAAAAAAACAAACCAAAAGGTCATGAATGTCAAATTTCTTTTGGATTGTGCATAAACAGGCAATTGAAATTGAAATTTTGAACTTTAACAACCACCAAATCAACTTGAGAAGCCGCCTTCAAGCCATAAATTTGAGATTGAAGCTGACCAAATTTCGCAAATAGGTATGGATGGTTGGGGTATTATGGTCATAAAATGCTTCGTTTTCTCCGAACCAATCATTTCTTTAATCTGAGTGCAAACAGTTAAAACGTTATTTATTTTGTACCGGAAGAAGTATTACTAGACACTTTTTGCTAAAATTGTAATTTTTTCACTTGTAAGCGCTTATGCGGTTTACGAATATTAAATGTGAAGTTTTTTTAAAAAATAAAACTCTACACTACCCTTTTTCAACGAATGTATGATCGGTTCTATATGAGTTGAGTTGAGTGGATTGATAAACACATCTATCTGTTATATTTGTAGACTTCAAATTCATTATATTTGTAATATTTTAATAGAATTTGAGGACAGAATGAAATCAACTCTTCCTTTAAATAAAAAAAAATGCATCACCAAAAGGTTAGATGGTGACATTCTAGAAGAGTTTTTTTGAAACAAGAAGCTGATGGACTAGATCCATCTCCGATAAAACTTGCTTGTAGTTTTGACACAATTTACTATTTTTAATTTCTAATTCTAGATTCTAAAATATACCGATTGATTTTGTCTCTTTGCTTGCTATGGGGTCTGCTTATGATCCCTCGGCTTTTGCGCTTTTCGGTCGGAGCTCGATTCTTTTTTGCAAGCTTCTTGTGTCTTGTTGCAACAATATTCAGCTTCGAAAGGAAAGAAAAAACACTAGTCTTTTTTATTTATATTATATCTCGAAAAAGAATACTAGTACTAACGGCGTACTTTTGGGAAAAGAAGTCAGGTGATGAAATATCAAACGCGCAAGTTACAATTGACCGGTTCATCGCCGGTGGCATGGTTTTTGTTTCTTTTTTGTCATAGACGAAAACTATTTGTTGACTGCTCTGAAGAATATTGTAGAAGAGTTTACACTTCGACTGGGCACCCCTTATATCACCTCCGCCTCAATTTCATGAAAATAATTTAAGATCGAAGAACTGCACAATATAATATTAATGCTAATGTAACGGGAATCGTAATAGTCACAGAATTATGGTTTATAATGGTGAAACGTAATTGTCGCGGTTATCATGACTATAATTATATTGTAAATAAATCTTAATTTTTTTACTATAATCTACATATTTTCAATATATCTGTAAATAAATATATATTTATAATACATTAAAACATACCTTGTATTCTTAAATTAAAAATAGGTTTTCAAATCATAGTTTTTTATTCTTATAAATTTCAAATCATAATTCCATTTTTACATGATTTAGACATCTAGAATTAAGATAATTAAAAACCAATTTTTTTTTTAGTTTTTTAATTAAAAGTCAATTAATTATATTACTTTCGTATAACACTTATTCCTAAAATAAATGTCTCCAAGGAATAAAAGTTGAGCTAGGAAAACTTTGTTTCCATAACCTGCTGTATTTTAGGCTATTGAAGCGTATGCTTGTAAACTCTAATAATTTCCTCCCCTTGAATATAATCAACTAATTTCTTAATAAAAAAAAGAATTTGAGTAACTTGTATGTTTTCTTGGAAAGATAATTGGGCCAACTGCAAGAGTCTTTGGGCCTTAAGGATCATTATTTAGGTCCAATTAAAAGAACCCATAATAGCCCGTTAGTTCTAGTTTCATTTTTTTTTATTGTTGTGAAAAAAGACAAAATATTAGTAATTTGCTAAGTCTCATTATAATTTTAAAACTACATTTGGTTTCCAAGATGATTTTTTTATAAAATAAAAATCATTGTTTTTTCTTTTGTAATATAGAGTTGATTTATTTTGCCTATAAAAAAAATAGAGTTGATTTTTTACTTTTTTTATCAAAAAAGTTACTTAAATTTTCATGCATGGCATCCTTCTCCATTATTTTTTTTTTCTAATTATAATCACACGAGGTTGTAGTTCAAATGATTAATGCATATCGTATTTATGACGTAAGATCACCCTCGTTCATTCCTTAAAATTGTAATAAAAATTAATAATATAACTATTTTTTTATTACTTCTTTTGAAATCTAATTACATCTCGTCCATTTATCTCTATTTTTATTTTTCAACAAGTCAAACATACTATTTTTTATCTCCTTTGACTTTGACATGCACCACATGATTTAAATGGAAAATACTTGGTATACAAACTATTTTAAAAACTACTCGTATTTTATACTAACTAACGTGTGAAGATATGATTGGAGTTTATTCCTTCCTAATTAGTTTATATTATTATTTTTATTTAAATAAATAATTACCAAGTGAATATAAAGATGACACGTATATTTTTTTGTATAAATGTGCTTGTATCTCTAGCACTATAATTGAATTTCTAGTTTCAATTTCAACTTTTGTTTTACCCTCTTTTTTTCCTTTTCCAAATAAGTAAAATAAGTTAATGTTATACTAACATTTATATAGTTAGGTTTTTAATGGTGTGTAACGGTAATTTAGGTACACTTAAAGGCAAAATCCTGATTTTCTTTTGTTTGATTCCCCAGATTTAAGTGTTTGATTTCTTATCAAAAATCCCTTCATCATTTCCTTTCTATTTCTTTTACTATATCCTTTACTAAGGAATATTCGGTTTTAATATTATTACTTTTTTTTAAATCAATTTATTATAGACTAAATAAATACTAAATTAAATCTACTTAACCTAGTTTAGCATTTTCCATTTTCTTGACATGATATCGGAGTTTCTTTACTCAAATAGTTACAAATTCGATTCTTGTTATCCTCGTACTCAATTAAAATAATTTAGTATAATGTATATATATATATATATATGGTGAATATGTGCAAATTTCTAAATCTATATAAACATTTTTTTTTATAAAAAAACATTTAAAATGAGAATATATCCTAATTTGGAAAACTAACAAGTAAAGAAAGAAAAACGACCATAAAATCCAAAGATCCTTCATTATCTTAAATCATTCCAAAATGAAATTAAAGCTAAGATATTGTCAAACACTTTTACATTTTTTTAATCGACACGTTTATAATTATAGGAATTATAAAATAATCATTGTCTTCAATCAAGGTCAACAACATAGGGTATTTGTATGAAGAGAAGTAATCAAATTTCCATTAACAAGAAAACTATGAATGACAATTTTCTTAATCAAGGAAATACCATTTTTTTCCCCACTAATATTGGAGATTTTTACCATACACAGCACTAGCAGGCTAGCACATCACCACTATTTATACACATTTTTCCAACTTCTTAATTTCCACTGAGCATCAAATTAAAGAGTGTTTTAGCTATCTAATTTCATTACTTGTCAACCCTTCTCTTCCTCTCTAGTCGTTTTTGTATTAAAATAAAATAAAAATGCAGAGCCGAATGTTAACAATTTTGATTGTGGGTTTAATGGTTTCTTCTTGTTCTTGTCGAGTTTTATTTGAAGATAGTAAAGGAGAAAGTAGCTTCAATGTTCTTGATTTTGGTGCCGAAGGAGATGGCAAAAGTGACGATTCTCAGGTATAGATTAGTACAGTTATATAAAACACGACTAAATTATTATTTTTGGCATATTTGACTTGATAGTATACTAAAATAGTTTCATGTCTAGAATGGTCTAAAAAAATATAGACCGATGATACCTTAATAGTAGTCTCTTGTCTAAAATTGGCAGATGAATAACCTACTCGGAAGAATATTGGTATTTATTTAATTTTATGAGCTTTGTTCTAATTACTTTATAATGCATTTATGTATACAGTCATTTTTAAAAGCATGGCAAGCTTTATGCGGAGCAACCGGAGACATGCCTACTCTCTTAGTACCAAAAGGAAAAATATTTTTGTTGAGCCCTGTCTTTTTTCGTGGTCCTTGCAAACCCGATAAGCTCAATATTCAGGTCAAGGTTAATTAATTAAATAATACAGCTAATTAAGTTCACTATTAATATATATTATTATTATTAATTAATTAATTTCTTAATTTTTTCTTCATTTTTTATAGCTTGAAGGGGATCTTGTTGCACCAAGAAATACATGGAAGGATAGAGATATGGATTGGATTAGTTTCTCGGACGTTAAAGGTCTCACCATTAACGGAGGAGGAGGTCAAATTGATGGCAATGGAGATGTGTGGTGGTCTGCTTACAAAGTAATTTCCCCCCATATATATAGTGATATTAAATTATTAAATAATATTGATATCAATAAGCTACTCCACTTTTTATTGTTTTCTTAAAATTAATTAATTTACTAACCTCTCCCATATTTATTTTTTCAGGGTGACTCTTCCCGTCCTACGGTAAGACCGAAACATTTTGACCCGTATTACCCACGTAACATGGGTTAATTGCATTGACCAGATTGATTATTCTTCAGCTTCAATCAAGTTTTTAAAATTACAAGAGATGTTTTGCGTTTGACTAATATATATCCTAAATACAATTTTTAATCATATATATGTTATTATTATGGTTTGGTTGTAGGCTTTAGGATTCCATGGTTGCCATAATCTTGAGGTTACTGGAGTGAAACATATGAACAGTCAAAGAAATCACATTACCATAAGTTCATGTGTTAATGTGGAGATCTCCCATATCCAAATTATTGCACCAGCGGATAGTCCAAACACCGATGGAATTGACATTTCTCGTTCAAGCTTTGTCAATATCCACGACTCTGTCATTGCCACAGGTGATTAATTAGTTATTATTATAATTATTTCCCTTAATTATTCATCTTAATTATAATCATATTGGTAAACACAGGTGATGATTGTGTTGCCATTAATGGTTTCTGCTCAAATATCAACATTACTAGTGTCACATGTGGACCAGGACATGGCATAAGGTCTGTCATTTTTTTTCCAATTTAGGAAAAATATATATTTAAAAATGTTTTTAATAATTATGATCTTTTTTACGCAGTGTTGGAAGTTTAGGAAAGAATGGAGCTTATGAAACAGTGAGTGACGTTCATGTGGAAAATTGTACCTTCATCAAATCAGATAATGGGGCAAGAATTAAGACATGGGAGGTAATCGATAACATTATCTGTTAACGTTCGAACGAGATTAATTTTCTGGTCGGAATGAGCCGATATATATTATTTTCAATTCTTTTTGCAGGGTGGAGCTGGGTTTGTTAGGGAGATTAGTTTTGTGAACATTAGGATGGTTGATACAAAGAATCCAATTATTATTGATCAATACTATCGGTCTGACATGTTTTGGGGGGAGGAAAAAAATACTGGAATACAAATTAGCTACGTTACCTATAGTGGCATTTCTGGGTCGTCGTCGGATGAGGAGGCTATCACTCTTGATTGCAGCCAAGTTGGGTGCAACAACATTGTTTTTAACAATGTCAACATTACTTCCTCAAATCCTGGAACTCAAGTTCGTGCTTCTTGCAAGAATGCTAATGGTGTTTTTAGTTCCACTTCTCCTAGTATCCCTTGTCTGAAGCAGGTCTAGAATTACATTAAATAGAAGACAAAAAGATTGTGTAGGAGTAGTTTGTTGAGGGTTGAGAGTTAATTAGGAGACAGTGGCTACTGCAATTGTATGAATTGGAATAAAGTTTTTGAAGTGAAATTGTAAAATTGCTTGTTTCATGAGTTGTCGTATCCTTCGTGTCGTTTTTTCAGCAGAAAACTACTCGGACCTCAAAAATGGATGACTATCCCAAATGCGATCTTAGAGAATTAAGTTTAGAGCGAACTGTTTGATTTGAAACTTTAATGGGGTTCTTTATTCCTGAAATCCTCTTCCGAATTTGGTGGAAACTTCAATGCGGCCATAACATAAGGAAATCTTTTCAAAGGTAGAAAATATGAAGCAAAAAACACTTTAACAAGGAAAAACTCCGGTTACATGGAGGAAAAGATTTGAAAGAAACTTGATCCTGTTACCAAAATAAAGATCTGAAATTTACATTTTTGAGTATCTTTCGTTATTACGTTTGGTCATGAATATGATGACATTTCACATATACTACATGTTTGATAAGAATCAAGAATGTATGCTGATCTAGGCAGTAGCAAGTCATTAACAACTTCATTCTCATACAGGAAGGAAATTTTTTTTATCCAGAAAAAAAGAGTAGGTTCCTGAAAATGAATAGCTTACCTTTGAGTGTGTATGGAGAATTAGGACTAGACGACTAATTGATACGAATTGTGAAAGTTCGATCTCACACTCTCACTGGTGCTTTAGGCTGATGAGCTCAATGTCAAATATGAGAGTGCCCAGTGTAGATCCTTCTCCATTTGCTAGACGTGTTGGATTGAAAATGGTAGTGAATAGCCTTTGCCTGTCAAAGAACTACTAAAAGAGAATAGAAATCAACTATACAGGTGACAACCCGTAAATTGCGAATTAACAATTCAACGTGACTGCCTTAGAAATTGCACTTCAAAATGTATTTTGAATGCTTTTCATAATCATAAGGCTTCCAATACTTTAGGTTCATGAAAATCGTTTCTGACTACTTGACAAATCAAAATGCAGTTTTCTAGAGAAGGGATAAGAATAAAAAGACTGATTCACTTATAAATAAAAGCCACATAAGCACAATCAAAATGCTAGTTCTAAGTAGTTTTTGCCTTCAACATCTAAAACCTAATCAAGCCATAAAGAGAATGTAGTCATGTTGTGACAGATTACCCTGCTGAATGCCTAAATCTGGTTTCATGACAGGGTCATTTATCTGTCTGAGTTTGGCTGAGAAAAATCAGCCGCAAAAATGATCAAGTTCATGAGATTCCTTCTTATGGAATAATCACAGACGCATGGCAATGCAGGCAATTAAGCAGAATAAAAGGAAGCCAACAAATCAATGAGTTGAAGGATAAACAAGAAAGATCACTTACATTAGGTGGCAAAGGTTCTTGTGTGGTGTTCTGATACCCTTGCGATGGTGGAATAACGACTCTACGAATGCCACCCACTTTCATGGATCTCACAGCTGCTTCAATCCCTGCAATGACCTGCAAGTTATTCCGATATGTCACAAGCTTACTCATCATTTATTCTAGAACAAACAAGTGATAAGCAATGTTATGATCCCTGTTAATAGGCAAGAAACGGAGGTTCCAACACCTGAAGTTCAACTGTTAACTCATCCTCCCATACTATGCCTGATATAAAATGTAAGCTTCTGGAATTGAAAAATAAATAAAAAAACAAGCACAACTCAATACAGAAAGGCTAAAAGAGAAACAAACAGTCAAACACCATCTTTACCGTATACTATTCTACGAATCCAACTCATAATATAACTACTAAAGCTCAATACGTTGAAAGGACTGAAATGGTTATTAACATTTTGAATTTTATTTAGGAGAGTGGGTGCTAAAACCTTACTTTTCCAGAACCCAGAATGAAGACAAAGGGTACTGGTTCTCCAGTTGCATCTTTATGATCATAAGTGGAATCAAAGCGCCATCCTTGTTTTGCTGCCAATCTTCCATAGTAATGTATTGCAACCTAAAACAAGTACAAAGTTCTCATCTTTAAAGCAAAAAAAAAAAACCCAATTGAATTGCAGAAAGACCCATCAAGGAAACAACAGCAGAATAGAAAAAAGGGACCTGGTCTCCATCAATGGGGACTGAGCCAGTGCCACCGCGAAGATCCAAGGCCTTGACACCACCAGAATCTGGAAGCTCCAGAAACTCTGTGCTTGAAGCAGGGGAGAGTGATGAGAGGGAAATTGATACGACAGACAAAGACAACACTCTTCTTCTTGTTGTTGAAGGAAACAAATCAGGTAATGGAGATGAAAAGGCAGAAACTTTAAAAAGTGTTGGAGATTTGGGAATGGTCTGTAATTGTATGGACAAAAGAGGTGTCGTCGTCGTCGTCGTCATCATCATCGCTATGTATGAACAATCATAGTAGGAACGTTATTAAAAATAAAATAGAAAACTAAAACAAGAAACATATAATTTATCGCCGTCTGTGGGAATCGAACCCACGACCACATGGTTAAAAGCCATGCGCTCTACCAGCTGAGCTAAGACGGCTCACGGTTTTTCTTATGAGTGAAAAAACACTCACTATAAAACAAAGCGGCAAAACCATTACACTTAGATTTTTCCTGTGCATTTCCCATCGATTTTGGGTCTGTTATGTTACATTGACAATACTTCCACTTTGTTTCTACGTCGTTTTTGTAACTTTTTTGTTCTTCATTTCTTCCTTGTTTTATCCGTTAAGACAGTCCAATGCCAAAAACACCATTTGTTTAGATTCTGGTTTCTGGACTCTTACCGGCAATAAACGTAGGTAAAGGACATCCCACATTAATTCGTAAAGCACTGGGAACAAAAACTCCCTCGACAAGAAACTATAGTGGGAAATCAGTTCAGTTCAGTTCAGGTTAGCATTTCTGGTATTAGACTGGCGGCAAAATTAAGCACTCTAATTGTATTTTTCTGTGTTTGCGTTTCGTATTATGGTTGGTTCTGGTATATAGAAGTATCTTTCTTTGATTCCATTCTTTCTTTCGTTCTTTTACCTTGGTTTACCCGTTAGGACAAATTTCAATGCCAAGATCTCAGAATGAAGTTATTTAGGTTCTGACTTCTACTTCCTGTAAGCCTAAACCAAATCCTTCTGAAAAACTTGTAATGAGAAGAAATTATTGAAAAATCTCCAGTGATGCTGCTCAAGATAGCATTTTTGGTTCTTGGTTCTGTCTCATTTAGCTTAGCAGCATCTAAGGATCTCAGCTTTACCTATAATGGCTTCAGATCAGTTAATCTAACCCTTGATGGGATAGCTGAGATAAGCTCCGATGGCCTTTTGGGTCTTACAAATTTGACATTTCAGCAACACGGTCATGCTTTTTACCCAAATCCAGTACCTTTCAAGAATTCCTCTACCGGGTCTGCTTTTTCATTCTCCACTACTTTTGTTTTCGCGATTTTACATGAATATCCCAATCTTAGCGGTCATGGGATTGCTTTTGTGATTTCTCCTGCCAGTCGCCTTCCCGGTGCTCTTTCAAGCCAGTATCTTGGTCTGTTCAATTGGAGCAACAATGGCAACGACACCAACCGTGTTGTTGCTGTGGAGCTCGACACAATTCAGAGCGGGGAGTTCAGTGACATCGACAACAACCATGTTGGAATTGACATCAATGGGTTAAGGTCTGAAAACGCCACCACAGCTGGATACTATGCAGATCATGGTGGTGGGTTCAGAAACCTGACACTAATCAGTTCTCGGCGAATGCAAGTTTGGATAGAGTATGATGGTGTGGAGAAGCAGCTTCATGTCACTTTAGCTCCAATTGATGTTCCTAAGCCAAGCACACCACTTATTTCTTTATCCCGTGATCTGTCACCATATCTGGAGAAGACCGTGTTTATTGGATTCTCATCATCTACTGGCTCGGTCCTAACATCTCATTATGTGTTGGGATGGAGCTTCAAGATGAATGGTCAAGCTGAAGCCTTAAACCTCTCCCATCTTCCAAAGCTTCCTCGAATAGGACCCAAGGAGAGATCGAAACTTTTAACAATTGGGGTGCCTGTGATTTGTGCAAGTTCAGTTTTGACAGTATTATCAGTTGCATTGTATGTAATAAAAAAGAAAAAGAAGTTCTTAGAAGTGCTTGAAGATTGGGAGCTAGACTATGGACCTCACAGATTCAAGTACAAAGACTTGTATATCGCGACGAAAGGATTTAAGGACAAGGAGCTACTTGGTACTGGCGGATTTGGTAAAGTCTATAGAGGAGTGCTACCTAGTTCCAACCTGGAGATTGCTGTGAAGAAGATGTCTCATGAATCAAGTCAAGGGATGAAGGAGTTTGTAGCAGAAATTGTGAGTTTAGGCGGGCTTCGTCACAGGAACTTGGTGACCTTACTAGGGTATTGCAGGCGTAAACGAGAGTTACTTCTGGTGTATGATTACATGCCAAATGGCAGTCTAGACATGTTCCTCTATGATCAGCCATATGTCACTCTAAATTGGTACCAAAGATTTAGAGTCATCAAAGGAGTAGCTTCTGGGCTGTTTTATTTACATGAAGAATGGGACAAAGTTGTGATTCATAGAGATGTCAAGGCCAGTAATGTGTTGCTGGATGGTGAATGGAATGGCAGATTAGGAGATTTTGGTCTTGCAAAACTACATGACCATGGAAAAGATCCTAAAACGAGTCGGGTGGTCGGAACTTTCGGGTACATTGCACCTGAGCATACCAGGACAGGAAAGGCCACACCAAGCACTGATGTTTTTGCATTTGGGGCTTTCCTGCTTGAGGTTGCTTGCGGGAGAAGACCGATCGAGCCATACAAAGAAGTGATTTTGGTTGATTGGGTGTTCTCTCTCTGGCTTAAAGATGAGATTTTTGAGGCCAGAGATCCAAATCTAGGTACAGAATGTAATGCAGAAGAAGTGGTGTTGGTTCTGAAACTTGGGTTGTTATGTTCTCATTCTATGCCACAAGCAAGGCCGAGTATGCGCCAAGTTCTTCAGCTATTAGAAGGAGAAGTTCCTCTTCCTGATTTTTCACAACTCAATCATTCTGCTCCTCGCCTATCTTTTGCAGATTGTAAACCTACTTTTCAGGATTTTCGCCTTCCATTCTCGTTTGCCACTGATAAGTCATTGCTCTCTCAATCATCATCTGTAGCAGAATCCCCGCTTCCGAGCAGCCGGCTCAAAGCAGCTGATTCTAACAATTTCTCCTTGTTTACATCTTAAGGACGAAGGGTCATGGCGTTGTTCTACTTGTACATTTTTTGTTTTTATGGTTCTTGTTAAGGTAGCTGATTTCTGCAGGTTTGGTTGATACCTGAAACTAATGCAGTCTTTTTTAGAACAGACAGATTGCAGATAAGGTGCATCTGTTTCCTGAAATTTGCACTTATTTTCTAGATGTAACAACAGGAGAGAAGGAATCAAAGATGTACATTTTCAGTGTGAGTTCTATAAAGATCAAAAACAACTTTTCTTTACATTTTAGATTCTGATGATAATTCAACTTGTTTTGATCTTTATACATCCTGTGAAATTTATGAAGCTCAAAGCATGCTGTGAATTTTGCAATTACATTATCCAACTAAATTAGAACACTCAAAACACATATCATGATTTAAAATTATACTTGCCAGAATTCATTAGGATAATTATAATCTTTTGGTACCACATGAAATTTAAATCTCAAGTGCTAACGCGACTAATCTAATATTTTTAGTTTTCACAGCTTCAACTACTCTCTATAAGAACTTGATTAAAGAAAATATTTCTAACAATGATGGTGGAGAAGATTAAAATTTCCCATAGAATTATTCTACTTGGAGTACTAATTAAAAAAACAACAACTTTGTATTACTCCTTTTTCTATTTTGTTTTTTGAATTTCTCTTTGTTGACAATGGGCCTGACTAATTCCACATTGGCCCATGAAAATAATTTATTCTGGACTCCTTCTAGTGGGAATCCACAAAACTCCAGTCTTTGAGTTGACAATAAATAACGACGCCGTACGGGTAGAGAAAGAGAACAAAGAGAAGAACAGAGCAGCAAGAACAGAAAACACGAAGTCATTTGAAGTATGAAATAGCACAAGTCCCAAAGTCACAACCAACATGTTTGCTTTGCTGGATCCTACATTCTAATTCCTATCCACCCTTCTTGTTGTTTGAAACCTTCTCTCTAACTTGTAGAGGATATAGTTGCAATTACTGTAGCCCAGCGTATCTGCTCAATTCAAAAAAGGAGTTTTGGTAGATAGTTGCATAGATACAAGAAAAGAAAGTGCGAGAGAAATGGAGAGCAGTGAAGAAGATGATGACTTCCCATCAATAGAAAACATTACCCCTCAGTCTAAGATCGATTCCCTACACCAATCTTACACTGAAAAGGTATGTTTCTGCATTTTTTACTTATTTCAGGAAGTCATTCTCAAGAATTCTTCTTATTTGAGCTATAGTTGTTAAGTTTTGACCTCAAATTAGTATGCTTTTTTAGTAAAGTTTGAAACTTTGAATCTGGGTTCTCTCTTTTTCAAGCTCAATTGCATCTGGGTTCTCTGTATGTAACTATTTCGTGGTTTGTATATGAGATTATGCTTCCTTGAGTCGAAAAATCTGAATGCCCTTTTTGCTCTACATAAAGGGTTTATATGGCTTTCTTCTTGTGTTTGTTGGTGAGATTTTGAAAACTTACTGTAATGTAATAGATGGATTTTTCCTGTATGTTGAAATAAGTTCATTGCTGTAGGGGATCCGTAAGCTTTGTTGTGAGCTCTTGGATTTGAAGGATGCAGTGGAGAATCTATGTGGCAATACTCAAACAAAATACTTGGCTTTCTTGAGGTAATGATGTCTCGGAAATGAAAATCGTTTGTCTTTGATTTAAAAAACTTCAGCTTTGTTGTT
>NBIL01143200.1:0-12500 GCA_002752925.1 Viola pubescens var. scabriuscula
CAGTTACTTTTGCAGCAATAAAAGTCTAAGTTATGAGGGTTAGTTTTTGCATATTATTATTGATTATGGCTACCTTTTCTCTTTCGGCCACAGCAGGGCCGCCTGAGAAAGAAGAACACCGTCATGTACAATCAGTATCGAAACTCTAACGAAGAGCTAAAAAGATGTGATCAGTATCGATACCATTAATGCTCTTATCCAGAGCAAGGAACTCTCACCTGAAGCTATTGAATCTCTTACTAAAATCACGAGGATTGTTTCAAGTTTCCAGGTAGAAGAGGAGTTACTACTCGCCCGGCCGAATGATGAGGAATTTTATGATTGTAAAGAAACTTGCTTTTTTTGCATGCTTCAGTCAATTAGGTTTGAAATTCTAAAAAAATCTCCTCATATCTCGAGTTTTTACCAACAACTGTCATCCTACATACTAATGGCGTGCCATCATCTTTATTATACTATATTTTCCTGTGGATGTTTTGTTTTTTCAAGAAATAATTACAGGCAATTGTTATTTATCTTCAATTTTTCCTGTACAAAATTACAAATAAAGGGACTGAAAACCAAATTACAAGGAAATGGAATAACGAGAAAATGTCAACTGATTTAGCTGTTAGAACTTAGAAGTTTATTTTGGTTTCTTCACTATCAACACAGGGCACTTGACATTCTGTGCGCAGTGGTTGCTCACACTCCCAAGGAAAGCCCTGTAAAAATACCATAAATCAGCTAATTAGTATTTAGTAGTTTGTATGTGATCTTTTGTTTTTGATTTTGGAAATTGATAATTCTTTTTTGAAGAGCTTAAGTTGAAAATTTAGCCCTGTTTCATTAGGGATTAGCTCCGAAAGCAAATATAGGCGTACAAAAACATGCACCAGTATATTAAGATCCAATAAAAGGCTAATATTGTCCTCCTAATGTGATTTTTTGCTTCATTCTTGTGATTTAAAATGGGATTAATCTCCTACTTAGGAAGGCCCAGTGTGGTTATACTTGGGATTAAAAGGACACAGAATATCCGGCCGCCGAGACAAGATAAAACATCTTGTTTCTTAGTATTTTGTTTGCAACTTCCATCACATGATTATTAACATCCAATTTTTCTACATTTTGGGACATCATCTTAGCACACCCTGTAAATCTTTGTTGCCCTAAAAAACAAAGATGTTTGCTTAACACTCAATGTTACAACCTAAATCAGTAGCATCATCAACTATAAACATAAAGACAAGTATCTACTAGATGATCTGGCTTTACTTTTGTTCATTTTTCTTCATGTGCTTGTTCAATTCAATCATGATATTCCTTTTGTTTTTCCGTAAAGAATCAATTAACTAAAACATGAAAGAAAGAAATGCAGGGACTCACCTCTTGATGGGACCGTAACCATGGCTTCCCATGACAAGCACATCAACACAAAGATCAGCTGCCATCTTGCATATCACATCCCTTGCATCACCAAACTCTAATATTGTCTCCACCTTAACCTGTACACCACCAAAATGTTTTCAAGACTTTTTAAGTTTTCACTCCTCAACAATGCACCACCATCCCCTATAATTGTACCTCAGTACCAAATGTTTCATCCTTTCGTTCTTCAAGAATGGGAAACATCTCCTAATCGTAGCTTTTATAGCGCCAAATCTTTTAGCTTTCAATTATTCAAGAATGAACCAACATACATCTAATTCTAGTTTACTCTCATTCTTAATCTCCTAATTAGTTTTTGAATTATAACTTTTCTAAACAAAATTACTTGTCTTGATCTTTAAAAGGAAAGAAAGCATTGTTTCAGTGAAAGACATGTAATTAATTAACTACACACTGCACGTAGATAGGAGATAGCTTACATCTTGAGCTTCTTCAGTACACATCTTCTTGGCCTTCTCTTGGATGCAATCAGCAACCTGATTGCTGTACTTATTCATGGTAGCCAAAATATCAGAGGAAAACAAATACCCTGAAACAAACCCATATGAATACGATATTAGCAACCGGACTAATTAAGTTTGTATTTCAATTAATGACTTGTAAATTAGCCAATTAATGGGTAATTAGTAATTACCAGTGCCATCGTGGGCAGAGTAAACAGGGGGGGGAGGTTTGACATAAAGGAGGAGGAGGGTGTCACCACCACCGCTACCGGAATCACGAGAAACGACGTTCTTGAGACACCATGAAAGCGCATTCATGCTCTCCTCACTCTCATCCACCGCCACCAGGATCTTCCTCATCTCTTCTCTTTTGATTTGTGCAAAAGGGTGCTGGGATTCTATGATTTTATCGATTGTTGAGGTAGAAGATGCAGTGATTAAAGCGAATTTATAGTGGGGAGGGGGAGATGATTAAGATGTAACTGTTGGCGGATTATGGGTTTGTCGGCTTTACCTCTTGGGTTTTAGAAAAAGGTGGTTTCAGGCTTGGGCAGTTTTTGACTCGAGGGAAGGGAAGACGAATCTTTGCATCTTGCTCTTATTCATTTAAAAAAATCTCTCATTCAAATTACAAATACTACCATTAATTATTTTTGTACGAGTATAACAAAAAAAAAAGACAAAAAAAGGAAGCTATACGCTACGCATTGTAACAGGTAAGCTCCGCCGAGTTATTTCTATCATCCTCCACGTGTCAAGAGAAGATTAGTACTTCTTATACGGTGCGGTTTGGATGCAACATCTCTCCACAACCTCAAACTAAATCAAACACAAATTCACAACCGTTCATCCTGAAATCGACGGCCTCAATTCACCCTGTGACGCAAATACCCCCATCGTCGCTCTCTCATTGGTCCAAACACTCTAACCCGGAAACCCGACCTACTAGTACGAAATCCAACCAATCATAAGCGGCCACGTCAATAGAACAACACAATCAGTAATAAACTCTCTCCATATACAAGCAGGGTTTCTACTGTAAAAATTTCAGCATCCCTTCTTCCTCCATCGCTGCTCTGGTACAGCTCATCTTTGCAGTGATGTTTCTCTTCGATTGGTTTTATGGAGTTCTTGCTTCACTTGGGTTGTGGCAGAAAGAAGCCAAGATCTTGTTTCTAGGGCTGGATAACGCGGGCAAAACTACTCTGCTTCACATGTTGAAAGACGAGGTGAGGTGTTTTCGAAAGTAGAATGATTATTAGAATATGAAAACCCTAATTTTGTATCATTGTTATTAATGGGTTTTTTTTGTTTGTTGTTTTTTGTTTGGACTGTAGAGGTTGGTCCAGCACCAGCCGACTCAGCACCCAACATCAGAGGAGTTGAGCATTGGGAATATAAAGTTTAAAGCTTTTGATTTGGGTGGTCATTCGATTGCGCGAAGAGTTTGGAGAGATTACTACGCTAAGGTTTGTTTCTTATTTTTGTTTTACCTCCTGTGAGTAGAAGAATATTGGATAATTGTGTGTTTGCTTCTGCAATGAATGTTACCATCTGAGGTTTTGGTTTTGGTTTTGGTTTTGGTTTTGGTTTTGGTTTTGGTTTTGGTTTTGGTTTTGGTTTTGGTTTTGGTTTGGGGATTGGAATGAATTTCATAGGGTAGCATTAACATTTATGTTTATGTCAAGGTTGGAATTTTTGCTGGAATGGTTAGGAAAGGAAGTTTGATGGTCGTTTTACACGTTCAATTGCAGTATATTGGAATTTAATAGATTGTCTTGAGGTGGCAATGGGAGTTTTTTCCATGGATGTATTGTTGGAATCTAGTGTTGGGTTTTGGATGCCTCCATAATCCCAGATGATTTTGTTTTGTGATTATCTGATTCATGGGAGGCAAATAACAAACTTGGGAGTTCGCTGATGACACTTTGTTCTCTTTGGAAAGTGTTCTAATAGTACCTCGCCATATATCTCTTTTGTGTTATGTCATAACTCTTATACACACTGTTTCTGCTGCACGGAATGAGGAGCTGAATTTCTATACGAAATCATGTTTCTCTAGTTGTATATCTGTGATTATGTATGTATGCTGAATGTCATATATGTTTGGAAAATGCCATGTTGGTCTCATTTTCCCAATAGTGCTTAATCACTACAAGCCATGAAACATATTCCCTAGGGGAGAGTGCTTTTGGATGCCTCCATAATCCCAGATGATGTTGTTTTGTGGTTATCTGATTCATGGGAGGCGCATAACAGTTACGGGAGTTCGCTGATGGCACTTTTTCCCGTTAGAAAGTGTTCTAATAGTACCTACCCAAACATTTATTTTACTTTCCCAATTAGTTCTTCTTGAATTCGCTTACTGTATGATTTTGTGCATATCTGCTGGCCAAATATAGTTTAAGATAGGAACATGACATAATGGTCTCCCTTGCCCAAGAGTATTATTGTTTTCCTCAGTGGCCTTGGATCTTTCAGTATTGATATTATCATTTTAGCACAATGAATATGTGACACAAGAAGTTGATAGCTGTGTTGTTACACTTTATAGCAAAATGGTCTTTGTGTTGTACTCTTTAGTTGGCTCTTAATTTCTTGTTTTATCTAATGTGTAGGTGGATGCGGTTGTTTACCTGGTAGACTCTAACGACAAAGAAAGATTTGAGGAATCCAAGAAAGAGCTGGATGCTCTCCTCTCTGACGAGGCTTTGGCTAATGTTCCATTCCTTATTTTGGGGAACAAGATAGATATCCCATATGCTGCCTCAGAAGATGACTTGCGATACTGCCTGGGTCTCACCAACTTCACCACTGGCAAGGGTAGGGTGAACTTGACGGATACAAACGTCCGCCCTCTTGAGGTGTTCATGTGCAGTATCGTACGCAAGATGGGTTATGGAGAAGGTTTCAGGTGGCTTTCTCAGTATATCAAATAGTGAGAGTTTATAGGAAATCCAAGATCTTGTCTAGCTAATCAAAATCTATTTTCATACTGTATTGAGTTGGATAGTTATCTTTCTAGAACCAGTTTCGATAATATCTACTTGTTTTTTGGTCTATACTCATTATCTTTAAAATGACACACATACTTTCTCACAGTCATGATCACGATGAAAATGATTAGCGGTGCTTCTCAAACCTCCATTTCCTTTCTTGAATACAAGCGTTATGTATGGACTTGTTGCTACATGGCATGTCCAATGATTTCTGAATTTTTTTGTTTGTTTCCAAGATACCAGTTTGCAATTGCTAACTGTTGAATACCCTGCCTATCTTTTGAGCAGTCTACACAACCTACCAATTGGAAATGGGGTTTTCTTTTCCTTTTTTATTTGAGTTTGAAAAGATGTCGAAATTTTGTTGGTATATTTTATTATCGGCAGACAACTAATATAATATGTTCCCAAAGATTGAAGGTTGGTTTCTGTTTTTACCTTTGTTTGAGTTAACAAAAAAGATGCATGGTAGATGGGATCAGTTACATTGTGGTTCAATAAAGTGTTCTGGTTCAAATTGTCCGGTTGTTGTGGTTCATGCACTATAAGATCTAAAATTACTGTCAAATCTTTAAATTGCTGAACCACATCAGAAAGGGGATGTAGCTCAGATGGTAGAGCGCTCGCTTAGCATGCGAGAGGTACGGGGATCGATACCCCGCATCTCCAGCTTTTTTGTTCTTCTTCGTTCTTTTTTACAAGTCCAAAAGCAAAGTGCAGAAGTTACAAGTTGGTGGCTTACACAACAGTACAACACCTAAATTATTCATTATTTGTCCATTTGTCCCATAGCTCATCATCTCAATCCAAAATTCCAAAATGCTGCAAACTACCAAGTACCTAACTTCCTCATTTTCTTTGAAAAAAATAACTACAGTATTACTTTTTAACTTCTTATAAGTTCCATAAATTGGCACTGCATCAACACTACTTTTAACATATCAGTTCAAGTAAATTTTTGCAATGGCATTCTCTACTTTGCCAAACCAAAATGTCATCATCATCTTCACTGTAATTTTCATTGCCAAGTTCTACTGCCACACAGGTCAGTTCTCGAAACTCGAATACGGGACAATGGCACATATTTTCTTTTTTTCTTGATGTTTCTTTGTGTACAATTTGTTTCTGCATGCAGGATATGGTCAAAACATCCCAGTCCAAACAGTTGCAAATGCACTGCCCTGTTTCAATAACAAGGTAAAATAATTGCAAGAAATCATGACCAAGATTCTTTTTTACACACAGATAACAATGATTTTTAAGTTTGGATTTCTTGATGGTAGACAGATCTACTCTGGATGTGATGAGGCATATAGATTGACACTAAGTGGGAATATTAATGTACCTCCTGCAGCAACTGGACTGTTCTGCAACGGACCTTGCATATCTGAGACAGAACTGGTCCTAAATTGCATTGAGAATGTTTTATCGAGTTTCATATTCTACAACAGAGCCACCACTACAGACATTAGATATGCACTTAATGCAGGCTGCAGCTACACCAACCAAAGAGGTAAGTAGTGTTTTTATCAGTAAATTTTTCTTGCACTAATGTTTGCAAACTTGAAATTCTAAAGTACTGTTTGTTTTGTTTAGGGAACTTTGATGTGGCAAGATACATGGGAGGTGAAATGAGCAGTGGATACAGACTCTCCAACTTTATTGGATTGTACGGCATCATCGTTTTGGTTCCTATGTTGTGTGTGTACATATTCTGATCAGTAGTGCATAGATTGTAAGAACATTGGACAAACAAAATGGAATTACTATGGAGTGAGTTCAATGATCAGTACTCATTTACAGCCTGATAGCTGGTAGTGAGGATATATGTATGAGAATATAAGTTAGGGGACTCGAACCCAAACTCAAGCTTGAAAACTATCCCTCCTCGTTCCTACTTTACAGAAATTACCATTGAATTGAAAAAAGATATTTAATGCAAAAAAAAGAAGGGTTAATGTTAATATTTTAAGATTAACAAACGTCTGCATTAAACTTTCATAATCTTGTTAAAAGTTAGTATTAATTATTCTCATTTATTTCCATAATTGAGGGAAGAAAAAGCGCTTTGATCCATGGCAGTAACGTATCCAAAACTGTTCAAGAAAATTAATTAATTAAATACAAGAAAAACAGGCAAACCCTCAAATTTCCTAGTATAAATAGACCACCCTACCTTGCATCTAGCGTATCACCATCACGAAGTTTCATATATATTTTCATCAAGTTTCAGCAATTCTTTCAGCAACTTTCAAGAATTTGAAGATGGGTAGCAAAAGCTGCTGCGATTCTGCCAAGACCTGCGGTGCGAAGGAGGAAACCGCAACCAAGCCTGAAGTTATGCAGCAGAAAGAAGAGGTAGCATTCTCTGCTGCTGCTCTGGCTCCGGAAGCTCCTGCTGCTGCTCCAGCTCCGGAAGCTCCTGCTGCTGCTCCGGCTCAGGAAGCTCCTGCTGCTGAGAAGACTGAGGACAAGAACAGCTCTTGTTCTGCCGAGAAGGCTGCTAATCCTGGAGGGTGCAGTGGTGGTACGTGCAGTTGAAGATATTCGAGTCTTTTTAATAAGAAGGGAGAACAGATTTGGGAGGTTGTCTAATGTTTTAACTTTAGTTTGCTTTCTGGTCAGGATAGAGTTAAGGTAAGCTACCATAGATATTGTTGGTATGGTAGGTTACCTTAGTGGTGTGTGTCTTTGTGTTTGATTTTAACTTTAGTATTGGTAAGAGTTTTAAGTGTTTTTAGGTCTTTTTATTTATGTAACAACAACCATTCCTACTAAATAAAGATTCTTCCTTGTGTTTCTAAATTCCCCTGTTGTCTATCTCTTCCCTATGTTTCTAAGTCCCTGTAATTTCATACAAGTACAACAACAACCCATTGATGCTAAAAAATGGAAAGAAAAAACCAGTAATGATCATAATGCCATTGATTTGTCTGAAACATACAAATTTTACTTCCTTTCTAGATGCAAAAGTTTACGCATGGATACAAAATCTCATGTTATTACTCAGTTTCTTACATTCATGAATGTGCCCCAAAAACAAAAGGGATTACTATACTTTCAAGGACAGCCAAAGAGTCAAAATGCCTCTATATATTGCAATCCTTCCGATCAGTCCCCTTCACCGTACTGAAAAAAGCTGTTTATGAGCGGATTGTCTGAAGAGGATGATGGAGAAGGAAAAGCAGCTCCTAAAGAGATTTTGCCTGTGCAATCCCCAACAAAGGAACATTGTAGGATGCTGCTGGTGTGGAAGGACACTGCTTCTCCTGCTTTCCCGGAGATAGCCGAGGGAAAGGATGCTGTTTCTGTCAAGACATCTAATGTGCAAGTGCACTCTTCCCTACTTTCTTTATAGCCTTCTCATTCATCATCACCCTCACTTCCTCCACTTTGTCCCATCTCTCTTCTTTCGCGTATATGTTCGACAACAACACATAATTCCCTGAGTTCCATGGTTCAAGATTAATAAGCTCTTTCAAAGCAAGTTGGGCAAGCTCTAGATCGCCATGAGTGCGACAAGCACTAAGCAATGAACCCCATAACGTAGCTTCTGGCCTCTCAGGCATGCCTCTAATCAAATCATAAGCCTCTCTTACACGTCCACTGCGCCCAAACAGATCAACCAAGCATCCATAGTGCTCCAGTCTTGGCTCAATTTGATGAGTTTTAGTCATTGAAGCAAACAAATCCCTCCCTCTTTCTACCATTCCGGCATGGACACAACACGATAAAACCGCAATGAATGTTGCGTCATTAGGGCTCTCGCCATCGTTTATCATCTCATCAAACAAATCGACTCCCAGCTCACCCTTCCCATTAAGAGCCAGACCTGAGATCATTGCATTCCAAGAAACAGCATTCTTCTTGGGCATTTCACTGAAGACCTTTCTAGCACTCTCCAAGCTACCACATTTGCAGTGAAAGTCCACCAACGCATTGCCTACTGACACAAATTGTTGATAAAGCCCACTTGATTCAGCATACGAGACGATCCATTGCCCAACATCAGCAGCTCCCATCCGAGCACAAATTGGAAAAACTGTAACCACAGTTGCCTCATCTGGCTTAAAACCCTGATCCCGCATTTCATGAAAAAGTCCCAAGGCTTCACTATCCCGCCCACACTGTGCCAGGCAAGAAATCATGATATTCCACGAAACAACACTCCGTTCACTCATTTTCCTAAACAAGAGCATCCCCTTATCAACATCTCCACTCTTACAAAACCCACAAACCATCAAATTCCAAACGATCACATCTCTTTGACGCATTTCATCAAACAACTTCACAGCATCCTCCATGGCTCCAAAAGTAGTGTATAACTCCACAATCCCAATTCTCACTGCACTATACCACTCAAACCCACCGACTATCACCTCCTTATGTACACATTTCCCAACCTTAACATCAGAAAGACTAGCACAAGCCTTTAACAATGGAGCAAATGTGTACTCATCAGGGAAGATAGCGCGGTGTTTCAGTGACGAATACAAACCCAGACACTCCACAAAGGGTCCGCGCAAGGAATAACCTTTAATCATTGCATTGAAGAGGAGTAGATTGGGGTATTGGGTTTGGGAAAGGACGCGATTTGCGTATGCCATTTTGTCCAGAGACCCACAAACGGAGACGAAATGGGCAAGGATTTGGTTGATTTGGTGAAGTCCTTGGCGAAGGAAATGGGCATGAATTTGACGGAGCTGTACTCGGGTTTCGCCGCCGTGGAGTAACCGCAATATCTTGCGCTCAACCTCTCTGTAACTCCTGCTCATTTTTCTGTTCGTTTTCCTGTCTCAGGAATCAACTTTGGATTGGCGCGCTTTCGAGATTCTGTTTTTGCCCCATTCATCGAACATAAGTAATAATTTTCTAGATCCAAGCCCAGCCCAGCCCAGCCCAAACCTGAGTTTTATTTTATTGTGTATATATTAATTTGCCACATCTCGTATATATTGTCATGTCTACTATTAACAATTGCCAAATTTGCATCCCCGACATTGATTTTGGTACTTATGAGCATGACATAGATTATAGAAACAGAGCACCATATTTTTACTGTCTTGGAATAACGTTGAGATACTAAAAGTTTCGTATTTGTAATTTAATGATTCGCACGAAATAAGGTTGTTAACCGCATCTGCTTAATATATTTTATATTTTATATATTTCATAAAATTAATAATTATAATAATGAATAATACATAAAAATTATATGTAATTCCATTCATATTTGCTATAATTATTATTATTATTTGATGAATAGTAATTTTATTATTTTTATATTATATATTCACTAATTTTATTAAATTAATTGAGTATTTTTTTTATTAGTACTGGATAACCGCTAGATAACCTTTAACCGTGTATAGTTCGCGAGGAGGTTGTAGATTTGAAATAGTGTAAATTTTGCGGTTGTGATTTTGAAGGGAATTAAGTGGTTAGATTATAATTTGGATCATTTTGAAGGGAATTAAGTGGTTGTAATTTTTTTTTGGGTGAGGCATAGTTTTTTGTTTGTGAGATTTAATCACTTATAGCGTTTTTTTGTATTCTAGTTGGTGAAAGGTATGCAAATAGCCGAGAAGCTATTGGATTCAGTTAACAATGAAGACGGAGATTTAGCGTTTATGCTATTACCAAAATAAAAATAAAAAATATGATTCTTATTTTTTTTATTGATAAAAATGATCAAAATTGTATCAGATAGTTTTTGTTATAGCTAAGAAATCCTACTTTTAATTTTTCTACGTTTGATTGACTTTATTGACATTTTGATCGATTAACCATCTTTACTGTAACTTAATTAATAATATAAACTCAAAATTATAAAATGAAACTTATTTCTCCATAAGGGTGCCTTTTAGAGTGCCGAATTGTTACTAATTTTGATTTCATTAAATTCTTGTATATGACAAACCTTCCAAAATTTTAAAACACTTGGAAAAGCTAAACTTGTCCCCTAAAGTGAAAGACGATATCAAAATTGCCAGCTACAAATTGAATCAAGACTTTCTGGATAATTGGAAATACAATTGTCCCGAAATCTGGAAAGGAAAGTCCTACAAAGTGCAGACAAGGAAAAAATGGGAAATGGAAGATTTTCATAGATTTCTTAAGCATGTTTAAGAAAGACGATGGTGTCGTAGATATTGGTTATACTTCTAACTATCGTGACATAACAGATCGTGCCCCAGCTTCAACTAGTTCTTCTAATATGTGGGTGAATTACACAAGATACAGTCTTTACTATTCGGTTTTGGAGCTTTCAGGAGTGCATTGCTCATATGATATGCGAGGCTGTAAGGTTCAAAATGTTAGAACAGGTATTTGCTGAGGAAGAAAGTTTGGAAAGTGATGATTTTTGCTAATTATCATTCATCTCATAGATAAGGTTGTAAGTTCGATTTTTTTTAAAGTTACACCTATGGCTTTAAACAATTCTTAGCCCTTTTTTTTCTTTTTTTTGCTAAATGAGTAGGGATATAGGATAAATTTTATTTTACCTTATGACCATTTTTCTTTTGCCTTGCCATATTTTAAAATATAATTATAACTATTGAGTGTATTAAAAATCCAGCACCTTTTATGATCACACCCTAGTCAACATTATTCTTGGAGGCAAGATCTAACTAGTGAATCATATAAATGTAATGCCTCTTCTATCCCCTTGAGTAAAAGAGTTAAAAGAGTTCTTCAAACTCGACCTTTCATGCCACGGTAGAATGAGCTAGTAATTAAGTGATACTTCTTGCAAAGTAAACACTAAAGAGGGATTAAGTATTGAGTCTGAGTGTCCTAACTTGCATTTCCTATTTATGTAAATTGAAAATGGGACTAACACTTCACATCAGTCTAAAACACTTTGCAAGTCCTTTTTCCAATAACCTTGAAGTTTAACATGAAGTGCATGTCAAGTAAGGGCAACTACAGAAGTACAAATCTAAAGCAGTGCTCTTCACATAATAATAGCACAAGGATTATACCACGAATCTCAATTCCAAAAGGCATGCAAGTGTTACGAGTTGCGGCTACTTTTTAGAAGAACGGAAACCACCAAATCCCATCATAGCAGCAACATCAGGATCCATTTCAGCTTCCTCCTCCTCTTCTGCTGCCTTCTCTTTCTGTACAGAGAAAAGGATCGAAGACAGACCCATAAGAATTACATGTAAAAATTGCAAGATTTTATAAGGCCGCAAAAGTAATTCAACTACGCATATCCATGACTCTAACCTTTTTCTCTTTCTTTCTTTCTCTGCGTTGACGCTTTCGTTCCTCCTCCTCTTGCTGTTGTTTTAAGATCCGTTCATCAAGATCTGAGCGGAGAAACATGAGAGCATTTAATTTTCCATGACTGAATATCATAACTCAATAAGATACGTATTTAATAAAAGAGAACTCCACAAGAAAACATTGCTTCTTCCCATGTGCTTCTGAGGCATACCTTGCTCAGTGAAGCTGGCAGGATCTTTCCGCTTTTTGAGATTCTCAAATCGCTCTTGTACCTGAAATATTGTAAAACTTAGCAAGCACACCATACATCATTCCATAATAGATATTTTAGTGATGATGTGATGAGTAGATGTTGGAAATATTCCATCAAACTCTCCCCTTCCAAAAATTC
>NBIL01143201.1:0-11123 GCA_002752925.1 Viola pubescens var. scabriuscula
AAACCAAAACCAAAACCAAAACCAAAACCAAAACCAAAACCTCAGATGGTAACATTCATTGCAGAAGCAAACACACAATTATCCAATATTCTTCTACTCACAGGAGGTAAAACAAAAATAAGAAACAAACCTTAGCGTAGTAATCTCTCCAAACTCTTCGCGCAATCGAATGACCACCCAAATCAAAAGCTTTAAACTTTATATTCCCAATGCTCAACTCCTCTGATGTTGGGTGCTGAGTCGGCTGGTGCTGGACCAACCTCTACAGTCCAAACAAAAAACAACAAACAAAAAAAACCCATTAATAACAATGATACAAAATTAGGGTTTTCATATTCTAATAATCATTCTACTTTCGAAAACACCTCACCTCGTCTTTCAACATGTGAAGCAGAGTAGTTTTGCCCGCGTTATCCAGCCCTAGAAACAAGATCTTGGCTTCTTTCTGCCACAACCCAAGTGAAGCAAGAACTCCATAAAACCAATCGAAGAGAAACATCACTGCAAAGATGAGCTGTACCAGAGCAGCGATGGAGGAAGAAGGGATGCTGAAATTTTTACAGTAGAAACCCTGCTTGTATATGGAGAGAGTTTATTACTGATTGTGTTGTTCTATTGACGTGGCCGCTTATGATTGGTTGGATTTCGTACTAGTAGGTCGGGTTTCCGGGTTAGAGTGTTTGGACCAATGAGAGAGCGACGATGGGGGTATTTGCGTCACAGGGTGAATTGAGGCCGTCGATTTCAGGATGAACGGTTGTGAATTTGTGTTTGATTTAGTTTGAGGTTGTGGAGAGATGTTGCATCCAAACCGCACCGTATAAGAAGTACTAATCTTCTCTTGACACGTGGAGGATGATAGAAATAACTCGGCGGAGCTTACCTGTTACAATGCGTAGCGTATAGCTTCCTTTTTTTGTCTTTTTTTTTTGTTATACTCGTACAAAAATAATTAATGGTAGTATTTGTAATTTGAATGAGAGATTTTTTTAAATGAATAAGAGCAAGATGCAAAGATTCGTCTTCCCTTCCCTCGAGTCAAAAACTGCCCAAGCCTGAAACCACCTTTTTCTAAAACCCAAGAGGTAAAGCCGACAAACCCATAATCCGCCAACAGTTACATCTTAATCATCTCCCCCTCCCCACTATAAATTCGCTTTAATCACTGCATCTTCTACCTCAACAATCGATAAAATCATAGAATCCCAGCACCCTTTTGCACAAATCAAAAGAGAAGAGATGAGGAAGATCCTGGTGGCGGTGGATGAGAGTGAGGAGAGCATGAATGCGCTTTCATGGTGTCTCAAGAACGTCGTTTCTCGTGATTCCGGTAGCGGTGGTGGTGACACCCTCCTCCTCCTTTATGTCAAACCTCCCCCCCCTGTTTACTCTGCCCACGATGGCACTGGTAATTACTAATTACCCATTAATTGGCTAATTTACAAGTCATTAATTGAAATACAAACTTAATTAGTCCGGTTGCTAATATCGTATTCATATGGGTTTGTTTCAGGGTATTTGTTTTCCTCTGATATTTTGGCTACCATGAATAAGTACAGCAATCAGGTTGCTGATTGCATCCAAGAGAAGGCCAAGAAGATGTGTACTGAAGAAGCTCAAGATGTAAGCTATCTCCTATCTACGTGCAGTGTGTAGTTAATTAATTACATGTCTTTCACTGAAACAATGCTTTCTTTCCTTTTAAAGATCAAGACAAGTAATTTTGTTTAGAAAAGTTATAATTCAAAAACTAATTAGGAGATTAAGAATGAGAGTAAACTAGAATTAGATGTATGTTGGTTCATTCTTGAATAATTGAAAGCTAAAAGATTTGGCGCTATAAAAGCTACGATTAGGAGATGTTTCCCATTCTTGAAGAACGAAAGGATGAAACATTTGGTACTGAGGTACAATTATAGGGGATGGTGGTGCATTGTTGAGGAGTGAAAACTTAAAAAGTCTTGAAAACATTTTGGTGGTGTACAGGTTAAGGTGGAGACAATATTAGAGTTTGGTGATGCAAGGGATGTGATATGCAAGATGGCAGCTGATCTTTGTGTTGATGTGCTTGTCATGGGAAGCCATGGTTACGGTCCCATCAAGAGGTGAGTCCCTGCATTTCTTTCTTTCATGTTTTAGTTAATTGATTCTTTACGGAAAAACAAAAGGAATATCATGATTGAATTGAACAAGCACATGAAGAAAAATGAACAAAAGTAAAGCCAGATCATCTAGTAGATACTTGTCTTTATGTTTATAGTTGATGATGCTACTGATTTAGGTTGTAACATTGAGTGTTAAGCAAACATCTTTGTTTTTTAGGGCAACAAAGATTTACAGGGTGTGCTAAGATGATGTCCCAAAATGTAGAAAAATTGGATGTTAATAATCATGTGATGGAAGTTGCAAACAAAATACTAAGAAACAAGATGTTTTATCTTGTCTCGGCGGCCGGATATTCTGTGTCCTTTTAATCCCAAGTATAACCACACTGGGCCTTCCTAAGTAGGAGATTAATCCCATTTTAAATCACAAGAATGAAGCAAAAAATCACATTAGGAGGACAATATTAGCCTTTTATTGGATCTTAATATACTGGTGCATGTTTTTGTACGCCTATATTTGCTTTCGGAGCTAATCCCTAATGAAACAGGGCTAAATTTTCAACTTAAGCTCTTCAAAAAAGAATTATCAATTTCCAAAATCAAAAACAAAAGATCACATACAAACTACTAAATACTAATTAGCTGATTTATGGTATTTTTACAGGGCTTTCCTTGGGAGTGTGAGCAACCACTGCGCACAGAATGTCAAGTGCCCTGTGTTGATAGTGAAGAAACCAAAATAAACTTCTAAGTTCTAACAGCTAAATCAGTTGACATTTTCTCGTTATTCCATTTCCTTGTAATTTGGTTTTCAGTCCCTTTATTTGTAATTTTGTACAGGAAAAATTGAAGATAAATAACAATTGCCTGTAATTATTTCTTGAAAAAACAAAACATCCACAGGAAAATATAGTATAATAAAGATGATGGCACGCCATTAGTATGTAGGATGACAGTTGTTGGTAAAAACTCGAGATATGAGGAGATTTTTTTAGAATTTCAAACCTAATTGACTGAAGCATGCAAAAAAAGCAAGTTTCTTTACAATCATAAAATTCCTCATCATTCGGCCGGGCGAGTAGTAACTCCTCTTCTACCTGGAAACTTGAAACAATCCTCGTGATTTTAGTAAGAGATTCAATAGCTTCAGGTGAGAGTTCCTTGCTCTGGATAAGAGCATTAATGGTATCGATACTGATCACATCTTTTTAGCTCTTCGTTAGAGTTTCGATACTGATTGTACATGACGGTGTTCTTCTTTCTCAGGCGGCCCTGCTGTGGCCGAAAGAGAAAAGGTAGCCATAATCAATAATAATATGCAAAAACTAACCCTCATAACTTAGACTTTTATTGCTGCAAAAGTAACTGTCATTTTGATTTGGGTACGCATATTAAGGAGGCCGGATGATTCACTGTTAATCCTTAATGTACGTCCGAGAAAAAATTCGGGGTAAAATTGTCTCAAATAGTGAGTCATCCGACCTCCTTAATATGCGTGCCCAAATCAAAACGAAAGTTAATAAAAAGGGGAGGGAGTAGGTTGTTATTTCCTTTTAAGAAGTTCTGCTTCCTGTCTTCCTTTTAAGGAGTATATAGCAGTCAGTGTTGGTGATGTTCTTTTAGGATATTATGTGGTGCAATAATTAATTAATTAATTGTGTTATTCAAGGAGTTTACTTCACCAAATTGATGCCATTGTTAACTCCGAATTTGAATTATTAATTAAGCTGTGTGCTTATTAAAACACTAGCTAGTTGCATTTTCTTTTAGGTGTCCAGTGAATCTATTAAAAAATAAAATAACACATTTTATTTAGGAGTATTTAGGTGGTTGTTGGTGTAATTTCATTAGTTACATAGTCGAGTCAATCAAGCCCAGCTGACCGTCTGGCCCATTCGTCTTATTGACAAGCCCTTGGTTCTTTTGGATATTCCTGCTTAACTGCTGTGTGGTTCATGCCTCATGGTGTCATACAAATTGTAATTAGTTTTATGGGACCTGTACAAAATATTGGGATTTTTCCCTTTTTTTTAGAGCTAATTTATTATCTTTCCTACATCTTTTACTAGGATTTTTGGCCCAATATTTTTTCAGTTTAAAATATCTTACTGATATCATCTTTTACTTGGATTTTATGAACTCGAAAATCGTAACAACTTTTCAAAATAAATAAATAATAAATTTACCCTTTCTTCATTTGATGATCATTTTCACTACAATGTAAGCATATGCAGTTGTTTCTTCAACTACAAGAAATTAGTCTTCCCTCTAATATTTTTCCAATTCTTTATCCTTGTATGATTATGTGGGTTTTAGGTTCTGCATTCCCCGCTTTCTTTTAGGTGTTATGTGAGTTTTTCGCCATGAAAACGAAGCAGAATTCGAAGACGCGCCGCACACTCAGAGCTTTTATGCGGCCTGCTTATTTTCTCATTGTTCTTGTAATTTTCCCTCTACCACTTTCTTCCATTTTATAGTTTTTTTATTTCTCTGTCAACTTAACGTTATGTGCTTTAATGGAAGTAACCTAGTTTATTGGCTTCAACCATTTTGTAGTATGGTTGCTTATTTTATAGTTTTATGGCTGTAGGCTGTAGCAGTCTCAGAAGTGCTAATTATGACCACATTGCAGGCGTTTTCTTTCTTTATATTCTCGGAGTTGTTTATGATGATAAAAGAAACCAGAATTCGTGTAACGTTGACAATGGATAGCATATGGAACAGTTCTTTTGCGGAGATTGAGAAAACTGCAGAATTATTGCAGTTTCTCAACAAGTCGGCACCAAATTTAGGAGGAGCTCTAAGCACATATCTCAATGGAACTCAGCTATCTTTCATTCAGATCGAAACAAAGGTTAAAAGGATAGTCACAACAAACATGATCAAAACGTCATGTCTTTAAAGTGCAATTCTCATTGTTAAATCTCATTTTTCAGGTTGCCCCGCCACTGTTTCTTGCACTTTCAACCATTCAACAAGCCTCACAAGTTTCATA
The DNA here is from genome assembly GCA_002752925.1 of Viola pubescens var. scabriuscula. Lineage (NCBI taxonomy): Eukaryota > Viridiplantae > Streptophyta > Magnoliopsida > Malpighiales > Violaceae > Viola > Viola pubescens. The sequence continues at coordinate 5,101 of NBIL01143201.1, forward strand.
TATTGGATTAGATGGTCTGTTTTTCTCATTTTACAATCACATATCGAACCCACCTGTGGCAGTTTATTCCAACACTACTTCATTTTCTTCCAAATGGTACACTCAACCAGTGACCCGAGAGATGGGGGAGTTATATGGAGATGCAGTTGCATCTGACCCTTTGTTGGCGCGGAATTCAAGTTGGTTACATGAGGCAGTGAATAGCTCAAGTGGGTATTCTTTGCTGGGGAAGGCGTGGACCAATCCTCAAGTTAGCTTATTTCTTAGCACAGTACCTATGGATGGAAGAGGTGTTGTATCTCTTGGGTATCCAATAGAAGTGGTCATTGATCATTTCGCGGCACTGGACTTTCATGGAGGGCATTTTCACTTGGCCAGTATGGATGGACAGGTTATTATGCAGACAACGCTTCCGTATACTCAAATACAAGTATATAATGACACGGCTTTGGTGCAAAGACTCAAGGAAAATGGTGATCCTATAAGCTCTTATAATTTGTCTTGCAATGTGGATGGTGGAAAATTAAGAACTTTCAATAAGGAGATTTCAGGAATCAAGTATAGCTGCTCGACCCTGGATATTGCTGGACTTAAGTCGGTATGATGCTTTTCTTTAACTTTTCTTTGGACAAGTTTGTTTAGTTGATACTTTTTTTTAGCATGGAACTATTTTTCTTCTGATTTTTCAGGTATTTGTATTGGCGTATGCAAGAGATGGATTAGTGAACCTTGTCCATCGAAACAGTGCACTATCGCTCACCCTCATAACCCTCGTGTTTGTTTTCATAGTCATCTCCCTTTGCATCTACATATTCTTCACAGCAAGAGCAACAAATAGAGAAATGTTCTTATGTGCTGCCTTAATCAAACAAACTGAAGCAACACAACAAGCCGAGCGAAAGAGCATGAACAAAACCAAGGCCTATGCTGGTGCGAATCATGATGTGAGGAACTCTTTGTCAGCGGTTAGAGCTTCCATTCATTTTTGTCAGGAAGAGGCCAATCCGGACTCCAAGTTAGCTGGTCAATTGGTGCAGATGGAAAATCATACAGATGATCTTCTGCGTAAGTGGTTATATCATGTGATTTTTTGCTGAAAAATTCTTCATAGAAAAACTTATTCTGCTCTGTATGCTTCCATGTTTTTGACCAAACTCAGGAATATTGAACTCAATTCTTGACATGAGTAAAATTGAGGCTGGTAAAACGTCGCTCGAGATGGAAGACTTCAACTTGGTCCAACTCCTTGAGGATGTCGTTGACATATTTTATCCATTGGGAAAGAATAGAGGCATAGACATAGTGCTTGATCCCTGCGACGGCACTGTGCTTAAGTCACCTAATGTAAGGGGTGATCGATTAAAGCTTAAACAGATCTTATGCAACTTACTGAATAATGCTCTAAAATTTACTTCAGAAGGTCATGTTGCTGTTCGCGCTGTGGTCAAGAAAAACAACTTTAAAAAGGAGATCATTGCTTCTAATCGCACGACTGCTTCGAAGTTTTTATCACAGTTCTGCTACAAGAATAAGGACAGTTTCAATGATCTTGATGCCCTGCACACTGTTGAAGAAAACCCCAATGAAATGGAATTTGACTTTGAGGTGGATGATACCGGAAAGGGAATTCCGAAAGATAAACAAAAATCTATCTTTGAAGACTATGTTCAAGTGAAGGAAACAGCTATGGGACAGGAAGGTTGTGGGTTGGGACTTGGCATTGTTCAGTCTTTGGTAAGTGGTGTCCTTTTAGTATGGTCTAGTTTATACATCTTCAACCTAATATGTATAATGATGATGCATTTTATTGACTATAGCATCATGTTCTTTAGGTTCGCGTGATGAAAGGAGAGTTACGAATTGTTGAGAAAGAGGCAGGGGAAAGAGGTACTTGCTTCAAATTCAATGTTTTTCTTTCCACTTCTCAGCCAGCATCTGTTGAACCCGAAGAAGATCGTCGCTCGAGTGGATTTCATCAGCATTTTCCGTTCATGTCACCTAAACCAGAAGGATCCCATATCATGCTCCTTATGCCGGGTGATGAAAGGAGGAGAGTTTTGAAGAAGTATATTGAGAGTTTGAACATTAAGGTGACAGCTATTAAGCAAGCAAGACTGTTTCATTTAGAGCTTGAGAAGATCACCCGCAAATTAAGCCCCTTTCCATATTCCAATCCCGGAAGTACTGAAGTCTGCTTATCTGATTATTTGAGAAACTCTGCATCTACTAGTACTGGACCCGGAGCGAGTGATGTGACCCTAAGAATCAAAGATGGAAATGAGCAGTTTACCCCACACGAGAAAAAGGGGAACCCTAAAAGTTCATCAGGCATCTTACTACTTGTGGTTGATGTGGAGGAAGCTAGTCATTGCTCTACTTTCCAAAGCTCTTTGGCCACCTTCAGAAGAGAAATTCCGAAATGGTTGTACAAGGTTGTCTGGTTAGATGATCAAATAACAAGTCATTCAAGAGATGAAGAAAAGGACAGACTAAAAGCTGAAGGTGATTACTTAATACACAAGCCACTACACGGTTCGCGTTTAATGCAAGTTCTATCCTTACTTCCTGAACGAAAAGGCGCATCCCGAAGGCACTTTCCGAAGGTTATAACACGTACAACCGAGACAATTCAAGAAATCCAACAATCTGCAGATTCGGAGAGAGTTAATGATCTCATTTCCTCTGAGATTGAATCAGATGTTCCTCCATATCTTCGTATTTTTCCCCAGCAGATGGTGATAGAAAAACGTGACAGGAAAGGAAATGACCTAGCGTGTTTGAATGGCAAGAAAATCATGGTTGTTGATGATGTTGAGCTGTTGCGTCGATTAACTGCATCTCATCTTCAAAAACTTGGAGCAAGTGTTGAATGTTGTGCAAACGGAAAAGATGCTTTAAACCAAGTATGCAAAGCCTTCAGTGATCAAAAGATGGAAGGAGATCCAATGCCTCCTCTCCCTTATGATTACATTTTCATGGACTGTGAGGTAAAACCTTTCATCTATTCTTTAATTTGGTGTCAGAATTTGCATTACTGAAAATAAAGACACCCCCCATTTTTAGGCACTAGAACCAAATGTTGAAAACTAGTATCTTTGTTACTGTTTTTGACAATGCAGATGCCAGTAATGAATGGATACGAAGCGACACGATTGATTCGAAAGGAGGAAGAACAATACGGTGTTCGTACCCCAATCATTGCGTTAACAGCACATGCAATGCCGGAGGAAGCAAGCAAAATTATGGATGCAGGAATGGATTTCCATCTGACAAAACCTTTGCAAGTTGACAAGATGTTAGAGGTCATCCGGTCCATTAACAACCAGTCGGTAAACAAGGATTCCAAATAGATTCAAAAGTTCATTCTTTTCTTAAAGTAATTTATTGGTATTACAACTACATTTAAATTTAACTGTTGTATTCATCTTGACGTGTGGCATCCACTCCTTCAAGCCCTACACAAAATACAAAATTCATCAGTGACATGATCAATCTTAACCTACAATTGTTAAGCAAATTTAGGCTAGAACATTAGCGAAAAACGCGCTTACGGGGCGTAATCATATGCACCCTACCAAAGAAGAAAACTATCCCCACAGACCAAAGGAAAATAACATGGTATAAAAAGATAAAAACAACATGTATATAACTTTATAATTGTATCAATTACATGCAACTATTGACATGGGAAATTATAAGTAGGTTTGAGCTAGCTTATTATAATTATTTTAATTTCAAGTCGGAGCTAGTTTTCTTAACTTGAGAGAAATTATTACACTTTGGACTGAACTCAAATGGTAGAGTTTTATCAGAATTATCAAAGAATTCTCACTATTCTACACATAGTCCTAATGAGCAATGGCAATCCGAACTAGAGCATCCAGAAATGAAGCAAGATTCACCACAATCATACAACTCATGATCGGTCGTCGGTCGGATTAATGCTTCTTCTAGCCAGAAAGGTGGCACAATTTTCTTGTGCTTGGTAAGAGAATGACTTCATGTGAGAGTGAGATTTTACTGGTCTTGATAAGAGCGTACTTACACGGTATCGATACTGATCACATCTTTCTTGCTCTTCATTATAGTATCGATACTGATCGTTATACGACGATCTTGTTTCTCAGGCGGCCCGGCAAATTCAATGAGATTGATGTTGGTATGTTGAACCGCAAAATCCATTAAGTGATAAAAGTGTTCGTAATAGATAATTTAATTCCATTAGTTGCATAGAATGTCGGCCAACAATCACACCAAGAGGGAAGACAACGGAGTAGCGCATCGATTAGGAAACTCTACTCTCTCTTCGGTTTAGATGTATATGCCATATGACATAGGCTGTCCAATTTTTCATGTTGGCATTTTAAAAAATTCAACCAAAGCTAACCCCTTTAACTAACCCCCACGTATACCATTTTTTTGTTTTATTAACGTAGGATGTACTTTACCATTCGAACTCGAGATTTACTTTACCACTCACAAATAATCAATGAGTTACATACTGTGTATTATATTTATTTACAATAAATAGAAGATAAATCTTAATAAATTATAGAGGAATCTCAATTATTAATCTTAAAAAGTTAGCATTCTTCTGCATAATGATCCAATGAAAACACAAATCTAGAACAAACAAGGCTTTGCCAAAAGCAAAGTTAGAAACCATGAAGGTTAGTCTCAGTGTTTCCATAGAGTTTGAATAAAGGTTTCATGGAGTCGAGTTGCATAAGCTACATGTGCAATATATGTTTATTGTTGTGCTTGTAAACGAAAATGGAGAAGGAGATGGAGAGTGAGAGTGAGAGTGAGTCAATGTGTTTGTTGTGTGTCGTGGGTCTCGCTCATTAAAAAACTTAATTTTAATATTCTAATTTTCTATTTATTTTGTTAATTTAATTTAGTTAGGATAAGGGATAAGAAAGAAGAAGAGAAAAACGTAAAATAATAGATTTTCTATTATTTTAATTTTTAATTTTTTACATTTGAAATTTCTCTTCTTAATTAAAAGAACCACTTTATCAGAAAGTCTGAACGTATGGGGCTTAGTGTCAGTACCACTTTATCAGATAAAATAATAAAATAATAGAATTTAACGAATATTTGTCTCCGTTAGTTATTTTTCTGACGACGAGAATTATATTAAACTAACGGATATAATAGATGAGACTGGTTTGAACTAATTTTTTTTTTAGAATTCACTAAAATAAAAATAATAACCTGAACCCTGAATGTATTAACCCTTTTAAATTTAGGGACTTTAATAAATAGGAAATGTATTAGACACCTACTGCTTTAGGTTTTCTTTAGGTTTTGATTAACTTTGATGATTTTGGCATGTAGATATTCTCTACAAACATGCAATTGGTTTTAGTATTTTCCGATTAATGTTAGATCACATCACACTTAGTCATAACAATTACGTTATTTTCAATTCAAACAATATCATTTTCATGAATAAAGAGTCAAAATTATGGTTGAATTAATCTGTGAAAATTGTCTGCCTATTCTCACAAAGAAAAATCAAATCAAGCGCAATTATGCATTATTCGTACAGAGTGACATTATTCAGATTGACGCTATTACGACAAGGGTAGAAGGAAGTTATGTCCTGTCCAAAATGGATACTATGGAAATAGTAGTAAGTATTTTGAAAGACCAAAAATAAAAAACTGGTCAAATAATTCTTTTTGTCCATAAAATATATAACTTTATTTAATTTGATCCTTAAAGTATAAATTTGTTTAATATAATCAATAAAATATAAATTTGTTTAATTTGGTTCATAAAGTATAAATTTGTTTAATATGGTCCCCTCTGTTACTTGCAATCAGCTGAGGTTCATGACAGACCAGTTTTGAGTCACGTGTCGTTCAAGTAATATATATAAAACGAGTAACTAAAGTATAAATTTGTTTAAGCTGGTCCTTAAAGTATACCACTTTGTTTAGTCTAATCCCTAAAGCATAGTCACATTGTTTAATTTGATCCTTTAACACGTGACATGTAACTTATACGTTAGCACT
>NBIL01143210.1:0-26001 GCA_002752925.1 Viola pubescens var. scabriuscula
TCGCTAAGTTTTGCTAACTTCACCTTACTGTCTGCTTCATCCTCCACCTGGTTAATCGAACTATGACAATTAATAATATTGTCATTATTAATGTTGTTGTTGTTGTTGCTCATTAGATCAACATTTTTGGTGTCCTGATCCAGCTCGGATTGGTGCTGCTTGTTTTCTTGTTTTTCTTTAGTGTCAACTCCTCCAATGTTCCACGGTTGCAAGAAAATCTCAGTGGAGACAACTCCAAAATTGGTGGATGGGTTATTATTGTCAGCTGGGGGAGCAGGAAGGTTGAGATCAAGAGTTAGATCAAGCGGCTCAGAATTGTTGCTGCTGCTGTTGATAAACTTGGTAATTGGTGATGATCTCTGTTGATGAATTTGATCCATTTGGTCCTGAAACTGATGAAAATTAGCTGCCAGGGTCGACGAGGTGTGATCGGTTGAATTCGAAGTGATCCAATGACACCTCTTGTGCCCACCCAATGCTTGTCCTGAGGTGAAAACTCTATGACAGATTGAACATTCATGAACTTTGGATTTCCTCTTATTAGAACCTGAAGAACCTAAAACCGAACCCGAATCGAATTGGAAATTGGAGGTTGATTTTGTCGGGAAGAATTCTTCATGAGTGATCACATCTTCATCTACTAATCCATCATCTAATCCCTGTTCGAGCCGCGCAGCGAAACAACCTTTCACCTTCTTGTGACTAGCTCTGTGCCCACCTAATGCTTGATGGGAATTGAAAACTTTCTTGCACGCCTTGCATTCAAACAATCCTTTAGTACCAGCAACTCCTTTCGACTTGTTATCGATTCCGGTTTTCGTGTTGTTGTTGTTGTTTTGATACCCGGATACGAAATTGTTGATTGGGTGGTGATAATTTGGATAGTTTCTGATCCGATCCTGATCTTCTTTAGAAGCAGATGCGCAGGATTCCTCTGGCTCCTCCGCCGCGGCGGACAGAGGATCAACTGCGGCTGCATTGCTTAACATCATGAGACAATTCGCCAAATCTTCCTCTTCGCTAGACGGACAATTTGAATTAAAGTTTCCAACTTTTGATCTCAGGGACCGTTTTCTCTTGGACCATCTCCTTGGTGTGGTGCCATTATCATCCGGGTCGTCGGATCCAGGGGAGGAAACCAGAGATTCTTCGCCGCAATCTTCAGAGCTGCATTTCCCATGTTCAAGAAATGATTTCCAGGAGACGAATTCCTTACCGCAATGCTCACAAATTCTGCAGTTTTTTAACCGGTTCGGGTTTATTCTCAATGCATACATCCGCTTGTTGCTCGGAGCAACATTTCCGTTTCCCAACTTATCTTCCCAATCGCTACCTGGGTCTTCGTCGTCCATGTGACCGCCGCCGCCGCCGCTGCTCTCGTCGCCGATTCCGTGCGCCCTCATGTGACCACCCAATGCTCGCCCGCACCCGAACCCTTTCTTGCAGATTTTACAGAAATGCTTGAAGAGTGGCTGTTGTTGTTGTAATTGGTCCACAATCAAAGCCATACAACATAAAGACAAACCCAAAAAAGAAAGCCTAATTATTGTTTAAGAAAATGGATTAGTGGGTAATTAATTTAAAGAAATTTAGTTTTTTTTTTAATTGGGGGGGAAGGAAAGAAATGGAAGAAGAGAAGGGGATTAAAAAGGAGAGGAGGAGTGTTGTAGTGTGGAAAAGATGGATGTAATGTTAAAGGGTGGTTGTATGGTGAAATTGGAGTTAGTAGTCCTAGTTTTTAGATAAATAGTAATTAAAGAATGGTTAGGAGATGGTTAATTTTGGGTTAATTTTGTGGATGAGAGGAAAGGAGTGAGTGAGGAGTGGTGGTGACAAGTGGTAGGGAGGAGGAGAGTTTGAGACTTTTTCTCCCATCACAAAGGTTTGTGGTGGTGGCGCCGTCGCACAAGAAAAATACATTAAAAAAGAGAGAAAAACCAATGGACTGTGTTTAATGTGTCCTAATTTTAATTAATCTCATTGTTTTGTAATTATCTATTAAAAAAGTGAGTTTAGAGTGAGTGATATGATTGGATTAGATTAGAGGAGAGCAGAGTGGTGGTTCTAATCTAGCAACTGCTAACTGCCATACCTATTCATATCCCTTCAATTCCAAGCCAAGAAAACCATCTCATGTCATCTCATGCCTCTCCATCCTTGTCGGTTGGTTCAACCTGCTTTTCCACACACACATAATTATGTAGTACTTCCCAATTAATAATAATTAATTATTATTTGTACATCAAAAGATTAATATCAACCCCTTTCCTTTTCTTCTGAACGAACAAAAAAAAAAAAACTAACACCAATTATATTACGAGTCAATTTAACATAGTGAATTAACCGCTAACTTAAACGAATAGGCTAAATGAAGAAAAAGACAGCCGTAAAGTTACCTTCCAAAAAATGTGTGAGATGTGAAAGAACTAACCGAAATGAACTCTTGCCGAAAATAGTAATTAGTATTATATTAAGTTTAACCATAACTATAACTATGATTCACTCCCTTTCTAAACTAATCTGACTTTCACTATATTAAATATGAAAAAAAATAATGTTTTCTTGCACTTTCTCGTTAATTTATTAAAATATATATAGCTGATAAGTTTGGAGCACCTGGTTAGTAGATGTAAGTCCTAAGAGAGTCAAGTATTTTTTATTTTAGAAAGGGTGAAGTCAACACTTCAAGTGAATAATTTTATTTTATAATTTGCATGAATAACTAAATTGTGCATGTGAGATATGGAGTTGATCGCTGTGAAATTCAAATATATATCTTAGTCTTTTCTGATTAGAAGATGTCACAAGCAAAGCAAATTTATTTTACCAAAGAAATTTCCTTCTTTTTTTGCTGAAATCAAGCATTATTATTATATATTAGTTAGAATATTTTTTAAATTTTATTTTGTTATTATTAATTATCATTATAATATTAGAAATTAAACTCGTGACTTAAATCACAGACATCATGCACTAATTAGTTGAATTAGAATATAACGTGCGGTTAAAAACTTGGAACTCAGTTCCGAGGAAAAAAAAAAAAAAAAGGGAAATCTCTACACTATAAAGAACGACATGTCGCCTAAGGGGAATGGTTGGGCCATAATCACCTCAATGAAAAGCGCACATGGAACATTCTGACTTGACCCACCGTCACCATCTTTCCTTTCGGATGTTTCTCCTTCCTCATATATTATTAATATCATTATAATATTAATAATCGAACTCGTATATTTTAACATCGGTGTATTGGTAGATAAGTGGAAAAAGGAAATTAAAATACATACGTATAGAAAGGGTAGGCTGTGTATTTCTGCAAGTAATAAAAATAAATAAAAGTGAGTAGTAATTGACACTCTGTCCCGACCGAAATTACAATGCGACCCACAGATCCTGGTGGAACATGTCCTAAACAAAATCTAATACTCTCCCTCTGTTTCACTAGTTAGCGGCACGTGCACGCATTTCACACCTCACTCTCCTGTCTTTATCTTCTTCCTTTTTATTATTTTATTATTATTTATTTAATTAATCAAACACCCCACGGTCCACCAAACAAAATATCTCAAAATCACGCGAAAAAAAAAGAGAAAACTCTCAATGTCACACAAATCCCTAGAAAACCCAAATTTACCAATCGGATCGTTCATTTTCTCAACGTGTACGGCCCATACCATTTTTTTTACATACACGTCGTTTACCTGTGTAGATAAAACGAAAACGTAAAACCCCCAACCAAACCAAACCAAACCCCTCTTTACAGAAAAGAAATCCATCTTCATTCTGATTTTTTTTTTATCATTTATACTGTAGTAATTATTATTTCTTCCTTGATAACCTACTGCACACCCGATAGAATCATTGATTCCTCCCTAATTGACGTTTCCCTTTCCTAAGTTTATCGGACGTGAGTTATCGTGGTTTGTTTCCGTCCCTGATCTGTAAAATCTGAGATCTTCTTGGCTTTTGAAGGTTTGTGCTTTTTGCCCTAATCTTGTTCGTTTCTTGATGCGTAATTGATGATTTATTATTGAATTGAATTTGGATTTGATTTGTGTATTGTTGTTTAACGCTTGTTGAGAGGGGTTCGATGTAAAGTTGTTTGCTTGTTGTGATTTCAGGAGCGATATAACGGATGCGTGATTGATGTGAGTGTTGGGCGTTCATCGGGAGTCGGGTGGATTTGATTTGATGAGGAGGAAAAGGAAAGGGAGTGAAACTGATGGGAGTGACAAAGTGCAAGATAAGGAGGTTAGGCCGCCCCCTGATGCCAAATCTCTGAATCTTAGGTCTCATTACTCGCTAGAGGGTTATAATAGGATAAGGAAGAGGTGTAAAGAGGATGACGGTAGTGAACCAGTTAGTTCTTTCAAAAGTAGGCTTGCGGGTGTGGCTACTGCTCCTCCTTGCGGCGCGTCCTCATCATTGGTGCTTCCCGGGAGAGGGCTTAAGAGGAAGATCGGGTGTATTGATGTTGCGACTCAGATTGGTAGGAAGAACAAGATCGAGGATGACTATGTTTCTGGTGCTACAATTGGGCGTGGTAAATTTGGGTCGGTTTGGTTGTGTAGGGATAAGGTAAGTGGAGTGGAGTTTGCATGTAAAACTTTGAAGAAAGGGGAAGAGACTGTGCATAGGGAGGTTGAGATAATGCAGCATTTGTCTGGTCATCCTGGGGTTGTGACATTGCATGCTGTGTATGAGGAGTCAGAGTGTTTTCATCTTGTGATGGAATTGTGCTCCAAAGGACGTTTGATTGACCAGATGACAGAGGAGGGTCAGTACTCAGAACACCGCGCTGCTAATATTTTCAAGGATGTGATGCTAGTTATTAAGTACTGTCATGAGATGGGGGTTGTGCACAGAGATATAAAGCCAGAAAACATACTCCTTGCGAGCTCAGGCAAGATAAAACTTGCAGATTTTGGCCTGGCCATGAGAATTTCAAATGGTGAGTGTTCTTACCCTCTTGGTTTATTCTGGTTGCTACCGATGCTTATTTCAATTTGTTTCCCAGTGTTGGCAACTGACCAGGCATTTTTTTATCCCAATTAAAGTTAAAATGAAACACTTTGATATGTATGTCCAGGGAGTTGACCGAACATAATGCCAAAGTACACCTACCACCGATGATGCAGAAGGGAGGGGTACATGGTGTCTTAAGTTTGGTTTTGTTGGTGGGAAAAACAGTCTGTCTTTACAGTGCGTTGTTAGGAAATCAGTACGGTGAAGTTTTTTTTTTTTTTGCTTAAGTAGTGGTGTCTTTCTCTCATCTTTCCTTTTTTTTTTTTTTTTGTTTAAAGAGATTTTTATAATTGTCTGCACGTAGATTCTTTTATGGATTGGTGGTGTTTAGGGTTTCATATTACAATGGCGCGTTTTGGTATAAATAACTGAATAATTTTAAGCTAGGATATTTGTCCTCCCTTCCAATTTGTTATCCAAATTGAAGCCTTCTTTGATGCAAAAATATTCCACAATGCAGGTCAAACACTCTCTGGTTTGGCTGGAAGTCCGGCTTATGTTGCCCCTGAAGTTCTGTTAGGAAATTACTCCGAGAAGGTTGATATATGGAGTGCTGGTGTCCTACTGCATGCTCTCTTGGTTGGTGGTCTTCCATTTCAAGGAGACTCCTTAGAAGCTGTTTTTGAGGCAATCAAGACTGTGAAGCTTGATTTCCACACAGGAATATGGGAGTCAGTATCTAAACCTGCTCGTGATCTAGTTGGAAGAATGCTGACCAGGGACGTTTCTGCAAGGATATCTGCTGAAGAAGTACTGAGTAAGCTTCTAATACAAAACGAAGAAAACCAGCCTATGGATGTTTGGTTGCATTTTCTAATTGACTTTCCTTTTACAGCATGAGAAAGTCCTGTTGAGTTTTACACATCATTGTTGGGTCGTAATGCTAGGGCAATTTTTTTTTTCTTTTTTAATGCTACTCAAGCTAGTGAATTGGCAGTTTCTGAGTAGCTGCCGGATGGCCCAAAACAGAATCCTCTTCGATGGTCAGGCATTGGTCTTTATGGGGACTGCCTATGTATATAGTTGCATTGTCAGCACCTTGAAGGCAACATCCTTGGTAGCCTTCTGATTGCACTTCGTCAATGGTGTCTCGCTCTAGGAAACAGATCCCTTTAAGAACACACAATAGCTGGACTAGATCATTTGGGAATTATGGAAATGCCTTTGGTGTGCCTAATGCCATGTTTTTGTTGTTTCGAACTCCTAAGGGCTTTATTTTGATGCTAGTTTTTTTATCTGCCTAATGTGTTTGTCTCAAAAGGTAAAGCCCTGAGAAGTCCCCTCATACATGACCTGAATTGTTACCGTACGTTTTCTATTCGTTTGCAAAATGTTCTATAGTGTACCTGTGACATCTTTAGTTGTACCTTTTGTGCATACTCCACATGTTTATTACACACAGAACAGAATTGGCTTGCCAATTACCCACCCATGAAGTAGCAGTTAAATCGCTTTACAATGTGCCAAATTCTTGTTGACTCTTTTTTACGGTTGCTTCTAGGGTAGCTAGCTTGGATCCATCTTTTATCCTTTTGGACTCTTTTGTAAGTTTACTGATTGGTTTCTCCTGCCATAGTAATTTTTTAGTTGGTGTTTTATTGCAGGGCATCCGTGGATTTTGTTCTACACTGAACGCACACTGAAAACTTTGTCCATCAAATCAAAATTAAAAAATGGTACTGGAGTAACTTCCTCCCAATCTGCAAGTGTACGCCTATTAGAGTTGAATGGAACTGAGATTAGCCGTGGTTCTCTCCATGGGGATTCAAATCAGCATTCATCATCTGATAGTCTGAGCTGCAAATCCGAAGAGCAGGATGAATGCGGTTTGGTGGATGCGCTTGCTGTGGCAATTTCCCATGTGAAGATTTCGGAGCCTAAGAGGAGCAGACTGTGTGGACCGACAGGCCCGATTGAGCAGCAGTGTTCATCTAACTTGACTGCTAACAACCTCTGTAGAGCATTTTGATCCGGTCAACAAACTGACACAGCTAACATGATGATTAAGTTGGGGATTTCAAGAAGTAGCACTCCCCGGTGAGCGAAGATGGTCAAAGAGCAACACAACTTGTAAATATAGCATCGTTGATTTCTGATGAACTTGACTCTGCAATGCTTTTTAGTGTTATTGTTGATAAGTCTAATCCAATAATGCCCCAGGTCTGGCGAACTGAGAAAATTCATGTACAGACCCTGTAAATAGATGTTTAAGCAATCAATTTTGATTTATTTTTTCAGCAGTGGCCTAAAAGTGGTTGATTCAGTGTTTGGGCTTGAATGCCAGATTTCTTGTTCATGGAATCCATGCCGCTAACTTTTCTGCACTCTTTAATTCCCCACTGCTACCGTCATGAGCGGATCTTGATGCAAGAATCCCCATAAACAACTCCTTTCTACACCTCCACAGTTTTCAAACAAAAACAGAACATGCAAAATTTAAAGCACTTCAAAATCCGTGCGATTCTTTTTTATATCCGTAGCCCGTTCAGAGTTCGGGTTCGAGTTCGAGTTCACTCTCTACCATGGTTTAACATAAACTAAATATTAAACTCAGAACAAGCATAGGGTGTTGAGAAAATCGGTCGTAAATTAAGGGCCCCTGCCTCCTCCTGCTATTACACAAATAACTTCCAATCTAGATACTCTCGTTTCCCGTTGACTAATTTATGATTTAGAATGCGATCATGATCAAGTCTTCATATTAATAATAACTCCAATGTCATTCCCTTTGGAAGTTAAGTATGAGAGTTTACCAAAACCAGGATTTAATAACTTGAAGTAGGTGAGCTATGGATGAAGAAGAGGGTGTTAAGGCGTTTACCAAAAAGAGGAGTGCTTATCACTCCACAACAACAATCATCACATACACATCCATCTTTCTGCTTCTCCTAACTCCACTGCTTTTCCATCTACAGGCTTCCCCTTTCTATTTCTTCACCTCATCCGCTTCCACCTCGAGGGATTTCCTCCAAAAATGGAAAGGAATCGCACTCGATACCACAGCCAATGTTCCTGCTGTCTCGAAGCTTCGAGACTCGGTCACTTTCCTCCCCCTCAAAGATCTCAGGTTTGCTCGAACTCCAATGGATGACAACACCTGGTTTATGAGCTCTTTCAATGACACACATGAGGAGAATGAGGCTGAATACATGTTATTCCCTTCCCGAGAATCGAAAAGCCGGATTCTTTGCATCAAAGGGCGTGATATGCGAGACGGGACCAAGAACTCCTATGCTTTAGCTTGGCCTGAAGCAATACCACACTCTGCCACATTCCTGAAAGGTTTGACCTTTGTATCAGATACTTACTATGATTACACAAATTTGTGGCATGGATTGTCTGCTATGGCCCCTTTCGTCGGTTGGTCTATGACGAACGAGTGTGTGAAGCCAGAAAGATGGGTACTTTTCCATTGGGGAGAGCTGAGACTTAAAATGGGATCATGGGTACAAAAAGTCATGGAAGCTAACTTTGGAGAAGTTAAGGTAGAAGGATTTGAAGCAGGAGATGGGACTTATTGTTTTGAGAAGGCGGTCGTGATGAGACATAATGAGGGGAGCATGGGGAAGGATAATAAGCTACTGGTTTTTGATCTGTTGAGATGTCAAGCCAGGAAATTTTGTGGGATAGAACCAGCAGGTAAAGGAAAAGAGGTAAATCTAAAAGGAGAACCAGTTATACGGCTGACCTTACTCATGAGGAAAGGTTCAAGATCATTCAAGAATGCTACAGCTGTTACGAAAGTTTTCGAAGAGGAGTGCGCTAAGGTTGAAGGCTGCGTGCTAAAGGTAGCTCAATCGGAAGACCTAACCTTCTGCGACCAGGTTTGTGGCCATCATCATCTTATTTACCTCTCTTGTTTCGTTCTTCGTTCTTTCTTACACAGAAATATTGATGCAATAGTTGCATTCTATTGTGTTCATGATTCAGGTAAGAGTGATGACGAACACGGATGTAGTTGCCTCCCCACATGGAGCTCAATTGACAAATATGCTCTTCATGGACAGAGGCAGTAGTGTGATGGAGTTCTTCCCCAAAGGTTGGTTGGAGCTAGCGGGTCTAGGCCAGTATGCACATCATTGGATGGCTGATCACTCTGGCATGAACCACCGCGGCGCGTGGTGGGACCCACTTGGCAAGAAGGAATGCCCGAAACCTGATAACACTTTTGAGTGCTTCCTTTTCTATAAAGATGGTAAGGTCGGTCATAACGAAACCCATCTCGCAGAATGGTCAAGGACTGTTCTTAATCAAGTTAGAAAGAGCAAGCTACAAACTTCAACGGCAAGTTTCATCCCCACACTGCAGGCTAATGCTGCCTGCAAATGCTAGTTTAGTTCTTTTCGATTTCGATTTCGATTTCGCAACCATATAGCGAACAATTGTACTAGAGATGAAACTTAAATGGATGGAATAAATGCTTTGTTTATACATCAGAAATCAGAAATAAAGCAAACAGTTACGTTCTCTTTGCTACACATGATCTAGCATTTTAACTTCGATTCTTGCTGAAGCCAATTTTAAAGATGTCATTAGACTACCAACATTACAGGAAGATTGTACAACGAAAACTATATTTCAACTACAGATCCACGCAAGTAATGGTCCTAAATCCACCAACAGCTTCTTCGATGCCTAGAAGAGACATCATCTTCTGGATGCTTTGGACCACAGGTAAACCACCAAGAAACAAAATAGTGCAAAAAGAACCACATGGACAATATGGTTCCCACCATTCTTGATGATGCTCTGGTTCAACTTCCTAATGTTGTTCTTCACACCCGCTTGAGCTTTGATCACAGTCATTTGCTGTTACATAATTAAATCAAGGTCTCAGAAGCCAGTTGTCAATTATTAAATAGGACATAAAGGCTAAAAAGTATGTTCGTCCCAACCCACGAGCAAAATACTGTGCACTTCTTCAACAATATGCCAAACTTTAGATAGTCAAATCAATTAAATGTAGCTAAAGTTACTCTAATTTAACTAGTGAAGTAACAAGGTTGTTTCGCACATCTCATAAACTGGTTGGGAACCAAAAATACTGATATGAAATCTCATTTGTGTATTACCCTAATCTTCTCTGAAGAAATAGCTATATTTAAATAGAGTATAGTGATTAACGAATGTCACCACAAATAGATCTGCGAGACCACCTACCACACAACATTTTCCAGGCGAGCACATGATAAAAAACTTCCAAGTTCAAAATAGTAAACCAGAATAAGTATTTTCTTTTCCCATCTGTTTCCTACATACCCATTGTTCTCTACATGGTAGATTTAGCAACATTTACTTCCAATATTTGTACAACCACTACATGAACTAGCACATGAGATGCAACTATATTCCTGAAGTCTGTTTGATCCGTCTTTTCTATGCAAAACATAACTTAGAGACTAGGGACATGTATGCTAATCTGCATTTCATAATGTCTAGTCCTATAAGAACAGTTTACTGAACAAAATCTACAAACTGTAGTCTGTAGAAGATCAAATGTATCAACATGAAATTTCTTATACAAACATTCGAGCCTCGCTTTATCAGTTCCTCTTACATGAAAACTAAACATTCCATTAAGAAAGTAATTGAAGAGCACTAAAAGTATAGCAGGTTTAGCATCAACAATTTATTTTAATTATCCTCTCATCAATAAATTAATTTTTAGAATGGCCGCATATCCACAGTAGCCTTTTCATTTTAACACTATTATGCGTCATCTAAGAAGTTCTGAACTTTGCTTCACCTACACTCTTACCGTTGCAAATCAGTCATGCATCATTCCAAAATTAAGAACTTGAGGTCTAAACGCAATGATTCAGATACACTCAAAATTCTAGCAAACCAGAAGAGTGCAATTGCAAACTCAAGTCAGCAAAGAGTGTGCAGATTCCGTACCAGCTGATCCAAGAAATCCTTCTGAAATTTTGCTTCTGTTCCTATCTCTTGAGCCACCTGCACCAAGACCCAAATAAGAGGTAGAGGAACATGAAAAGTAGAAGAACTTTAAAAAGACAGAATATATCAACAATATGGAAAACGATGCGCCAAAGTTAAGTTTAAGAACCTGAGAGGGTATGAATTATCTGTAATATCTATAACACAGCAAATGAAGCTCATAACACAACATTCTCTATTTTTTTCCTTACCATTCATAACATACGTTTATCAAATTCAGTATGACACATGGAAATCATCTCAGCTACAAAACCACCATTTGCACATTTTTCACTCCTACTTCAATCTCCTAAGGAATCAACTAAAACAGAAACCAATCTTTGTATTCATTCCAATGTGAAACTGTCATTTCATTGAGTGACTTGAGGATAGCATATAACATAAACTGTTCTACTACATTTGAAACATGAAAATGGGACACATTGGTAATTTGTCAGCATGAGTAATTCAGTTCCCAGACGCCATTAGCTCAAATGGAAAGGGACAAAGCAAAAACTTAATTTCAGCCCCGAAATGAGGATGTAAAGAAATAATTAACGTTGATGGTGCCAAAAAGCAATCCAACGTCCAGGTTTAACTATAATCGAGAAAACATTGCCTACGAGAAAAAAACAAAAACCCACAAAGTTTCATGTGGTTTAACAATAATTCCTCATACATAACCATTGAAATAAAGGGGAAAAGAAAAGAAATAAACGTAGAAGAAGCTTACATTTCTCAATTGTTTGACTTGGCCACGAAGCCCCATGATCTCATCATCAAAGTCCGCATGCATCGGGTCAATGCGCAACTGTATCTCCCCATCGGAGCTTGCAGCCGTGCGAGTACTAAGCCCATCTCTGCATATTTTCATAAGATCACACAATTAAATTTAACGAAATCATTATTGTTAATTACTAAACCCTAGGATTGCAGATCAAAAGCAAGGGAAAAAAACAATACTGTGATCTGTAAGGAGCGGCGCCGCCGAACAAGGAAGAACCACCTCCGGCTCCTCTGCTCGAACTAGCCGCCATTCGAGATTTTTGAATTCTCTTTTTTGAGGAGATTTGAATTGAAAAAGACTACAGGATAATTTGTTAGGGATTGCTTGAAGGATCTTCTGGAAATTGCTGTCTTTTTCTTGTCATGAAATATAAATTAAAAAATTATAGTGAAAGGTTAGATTTTACGTGGCGGAAAATCATTGGCTTGGCATACGTAGTTTAAAATCGGTGCCTTCCGACTATTACCCGCGAAGGTGCCGGAAACACGCCACAAGCAGTGTAGTGGGGAAATTTAATTCCCGCCCTCTGAAGTATAATTAAAATATAAAGACACCCTCTAAACTAAACCTTTATTGAATTGACCTCCAAAACTAATTATTTGATACCACCAACATTTGTTATCAGGATTTGTCCATTACCCAAAGATTATATTGAGATCATACACGAGTTTTGTTTTATATCTGATAAAAAAAAAACATAAATTTTCATACATCATTAGCAACGTAAAAACATAAATAATTATAGAATGTACGTGACTATTATCAAACAAATATTCTTAATATAAAGGGTTTATAGTGCGTGCATGTAAAAAAATAATGACATTATTCCAAATGTGATTTACTATTCCTAAATGAGTGTAAAATATCTTCTCCTTACTACCTTCTATTTTATATTCTACAATTAAATAAGTTACACATGTCATCATGATTTCAAGAGTAAAATGTTAAGGAGAAAATAAGAAAAACCCCTGAAAGTTGTACTAATTTGGTTTTATATACGCAAGGCCTGTTATATATGGGCTAAAACTTATTATTCCGGCCCAATGGAGGAGTTGCCACAACCCAACTAAATTGCAAGCACAAGGCCTAGGAACGAAGCCCGAACCATGGGTAGCAAGTAGCAACACCATCGCAAAGCGCTTACGCTCGCTTACTCGTCAGTACTCAGAAACTTCCTGTTGACTATCTTTTTTTCATTCAATTTCACACTGTTCTACTTTTTTTCCAATAATAAACACGTGGGTCAAACACCCGACGGGTCTCTCTCTTTCGTTAAAAAAAGAAGATTTTATAACGGTAGGGTGTAGGTGGTCACATCACAGCCCTTTATTGTCAGACCTCACTCACATGGTCCGCCGTCGATCAAGCTGACTTTCTAGGACCGCGATTTGGTAACATGGTTAGGCGCTTATTTAATCACTTCTTGTCCGTCCATTCACATTCCGCACACGGCTCTCACCACTCATCATCGCCTACAAAAATCAGTCCTGGCTCCGCAGATTCAGGATTTTGTATCCAAACAGAAAAAAAAGAAAAAGAAAACGAAGAAAACCCAACAGACAAAAACCGGTACAAAAACAAAGAAATGGGACAGCAGGTGGAGATTTCAAGAAAACCCAGGTTTCTCTGCCTCCATGGGTTTAGGACAAGCGGAGAAATCCTCAAGACACAGCTCCAGAAATGGCCTGAATCAGTGCATCAAAAGATCGATCTTGTGTTCTTAGATGGGCCTTATCCGGCCCAAGGGAAATCTGATATTGAAGGGATTTTTGATCCTCCTTACTATGAGTGGTTCCAGTTCAACAAGGTCCGTACTCTTTACTTTCTCCTCCTCCTATGCTGCATAATATTGGCATTTTCTTTTTGTTTTACCCATTTGAATACAAATTGGTGGGTTTGGTTCCTTTTTTTTGGGTGTAATTTCAGGGATTTACAGAGTACCAGAACTTTGATGAGTGTCTTGCTTATATCGAGGATTTCATGATCAAGAACGGTCCGTTTGATGGTCTCCTTGGTTTCTCACAGGTATGTTGTTGCAAATTGCTGTCTTATATATATATATATGTATGATTCTACCGAGTTGTGTTCATGTGATGTGCGGAATTGATTGTCATCGAGTGACATGTGCACCCTTAATTTAGGTTTCATATTCTGAGTTAAAGGTTTAGAGAAAACAATGTTATGAGAGTTATCATTTTAATGTCCGATCATACTTGAAGATGATTAGTCTCTTAATGATAATGATGCACTTGCAGGGAGCAATATTATCGGGTGGGCTGCCTGGTTTGCAAGCAAAGGTGCTTGAAGTTTCTCAATTTTCATAACCATTAAGGACCAAATGCAATTTCGATACAGCAGAAGTGTGACTAATATATGGAACTGGTTTTTTTTTTTTTTTGGTGTTCTTGTGTTGTGTTTGGTGCAGGGTGTGGCTCTAACAAAAGTACCAAAAATAAAGTATCTGATAATAGTTGGTGGTGCCATGTTTAAGTCACCATCTGTGGCTGAGAAAGCCTATGCTTCTCCTATCCAATGCCCCTCCCTCCACTTTTTAGGTATACATCTCCATTTTCAAACCCTTACTCCCAATCGCACTTGTTCTGTACGTAAGCATTTATATGGGTCAAAAAAGAGTAAAGATGTTCGTACTAAGAGTGGCTCTCCGATTCGTTTTGCAGGGGAGACGGATTTCCTAAGACCGTATGGGATGGAACTCATAAAGGGATGCGTGGATCCAGTTGTGGTTGAACATCCAAAGGGCCATACCATTCCTAGACTTGGTAATTTAATCAAGTTCTTAATTACCATGATAATAATCCTTTGCATTTGTATTAATAATGAATTATTGTTGATTGATGAGATATTTTCTCACTATTTTTTTGCAGATGAAAAGGGTTTGAAGAGTGCGTTGGGTTTCATTGAAAGGATTCAGACTATGTTGCCTCATCAAGAACAAGAAGCTAGTGCTTATATATAGATTAGGATGGATAACTAATCAGTGATCGTGTAATTTTACTGTCATGTATTTGCCAATTCTTTTCCAGAATAGATGGATTACCGCCACACATGAACCAGTATTGGATCCAATCCATATTGATATTGTGCCTGGTGTGCTTTGAGTTTACAAGTTAAAGCAATTTTCTTGGCCATTCCAAGTTTTTCTGTTTCATTTTGCTGCTCAGGAATTTATATTTCATAACTCAATGGAGCTTCTAACCAATTCTAACATCAACATTTATCAAATAAAAACAACAATATTATCAAATATTTCTAATGTATAACATCCTAAATAAAAAGAATTGATTTCCTCCGTGCTTATTAGAGTAGTAACTACTCCTTCCCTCCTTTAATAACAGATGTTTTAGAAGAATAGAAAAGTGTAAAACAATATCTTTGATTTTATTTTATTTTACATTGTTTTATTTTTACCTCACCGTCATAAAATTGGGTTGATTAAAAAAAAATTATCATTTGCATAAAATATATATTTCGAAAAAGATAAAATAAAAAATATTTAGGAGAGGGAATACTAAGTAGTAACATCATGTACGTCATGTTTGGAAGAATTCTACTCGAATTAGTACATTTCCTTTCCTTCTCTCCCTTCCAAACTTAATCGTGGAATCTTATTTGCCACAGAACAGGCGCGTGTAATCCACATCCCATAAACCGGTGCACATAGAAACTGGAAAAAGAAAAAAAGAAGGATGCGGTAAACGACGATGATACGTATCAGCAGCCGCAGAGCAATGTCATGCTTGTTCCTAACTCAATTATTTCCTCTCGCGCCTCTCAATAATACCTCCGCAATCATCAAACCCCGTCACTCTCTCCTCCTCTCCTCCGCCGTAACCAACTCGGTAAGCCCATCCTCTCTCTACCTCCCATCGCTTACCACCGCCGTAGCTAACTAACTAACCGTCTCTCGCTATAATCGCTGTTTCGCTAGGTGTTGTTTGGTTCGATCGGGCTCCCTGAGTTTTGTCCAGCTTCTACTACTCGGTCGTTTGCTGTGAAATCCAGTGGAGAAGGGACCACGGTAAGCATGCAAGGGTCGCAAGTTGCAGAGTCCATCTCCTACCTCAACCAGAAAGATGCTGCAGAAATTGACGAGATCCTCATGGGACCCCTCGGCTTTAGCGTCGATCAGTTGATGGTCAGTGTTGGGTCTATTTAACCATTTCACTCCTCCTTGTTACACATTTAATTACCAATCAGTTCCATGGTGACCGTTTTTTGCTTTTGCTGCTTTCTCGCTAGGAATTAGCTGGCTTAAGTGTTGCTGCTTCCATAGCCGAGGTAACTGAAATGCAAATATGAAGTTGTTTAATCAGATAGTTTGATGTAATTGCGAGAGCATAGGGAGATGTTATTTTGATTTAGTTAAGGACCATATGCTTTGCAGGTGTATAAGCCGAGTGAGTTTAGTCGTGTGCTTGCAATTTGTGGTCCGGGAAACAATGGTGGGGATGGGCTGGTTGCCGCTCGTCATTTATTTCATTTTGGATACAAACCATTTGTTTGTTATCCAAAGCGTACCCCTAAACCACTTTACAGTGGTTTGGTTACTCAGGTATGATATGTTGCATAGGTTGGAAGGCTATCATCAGTTTTTGAAGATATATTTGGTCTATTGGATGACGTGTGTTATACTTGTACTCTTGGGATGTGTTTTGATGTTTTTTTGTATGTTTCTCTAGTTGGAGTCATTGGCCGTTCCTTTCTTGTTGGTGGAAGATCTGTCCACTGATTTGTGGAAGGACTTTGACATTGTAGTGGATGCAATGTTTGGCTTCTCATTCCATGGTAATTAGGTGTCCTATTGGCTTCATTTGACTCACAATTATGTTGAAAGTAGTGATGGTGATATTTCTGTGTTTTGCCCCGTCTCTTTTTAACTGCAGTTGTTATCTGATTTAACTTTGTCAAATGGTTTCAGGTGCCCCAAGACCACCATTTGATGATCTAATCCATAAACTAATTTGCTTGCACAACTTTGATCAAAATCTTCAAAGAAAACCAGTTATTGTTTCTGTAGATATCCCGTCTGGATGGCACGTGGAGGAAGGAGATGTTGGTGGTGAAGGAATTAAACCTGACATGCTGGTACGCTATAAGGGATCCTTAGTTACCTCTTTCCTTGGTCATACTAATATTATGAACAGTAGTAATTGATTTCTGCAGAAAAATCCAATGAGTATATATGCACTTGGTTATTTACTTGTTTAAGTTAATTATTAATGGAACTTTAGTATATCCTAGGTGTCTTTAACTGCTCCAAAGTTGTGTGCAAAGAAATTTTCTGGTACACACCACTTTCTAGGTGGTAGATTTATTCCACCATCGATTGTGGATAGATATAAGCTACATCTTCCACCTTATCCTGGCACTTCAATGTGTGTTCGAATTGGAAAGCCTCATCAGATTGATATATCAGCTCTTAGAGAGAACTACATTTCTCCAGAATTCCTTGAGGAGCAGGTGGCAGCTGACCCTATTGATCAGGTCTTATTCTTTTTTGTGTCTATGTGCATTACTCACAATCATTAGAAATTCATCATTATTTTATCATCAGCCTGCCATTTCTGCCTTGCAGTTCAGGAAATGGTTTGATGATGCAGTGGCTGCTGCACTAAAGGAACCAAATGCAATGTGCTTGTCAACTGTGGGCAATGATGGAAAGCCGTAAGTTTCTTCTTTTGTTGTTCATTGCTAATAATCCATGGTGTAACTTTCTTCCAACTGGTACCATGGCGTATTGACATGAATTCACCACGAACTGTGAAAACTTTGTCTTTGATTAGGACTCAGATTTTTGCTGATACGGTACCAGAATAGGATTTTTGCTGTTGTTAAAGTCAGATTTTGAGATGTCATTTTCAAACCTCTAGTTCTAATGGATGTTTTTGTTGAGTGTTTTGAATCAAAAAGCAGCAAGCAATCAAACCAGATATGTTATCCTCATTCCTGAACTAAAATTTGCAGTCATAAACTTATAATGATACAATTAAAGGTGCAGCAGCGCAAAATATAATAGCTCTCAGCAACTTCAGTTCAATGCTTTTTTGTAATCATTGAAATGCATTTTTGTAATCATTTTATGGCTTTTGAGTTCTCTTCTTGCACATGGAACTTGATGGCATAATTATTCAATATAAATAATGTTACCTTGTGCTACAGCTCATCGCGGATGGTATTGTTAAAAGGAGTCGATAAGGATGCGTTTGTCTGGTTAGTACTCTTCCGCTACCACCTAGGTAGTAATTGGATTGAAAATACTTTCAGTGACGAATGGATTATTTCTTTTATTTTTCTTGCTTTCAGGTACACCAATTATCAAAGCCGAAAGGCTCATGAATTATCTGAAAATCCTCGTGCATCACTCCTTTTCTACTGGGATGGTCTAAATAGACAGGTACTGATTCCTTACTGGTTTGATATTTGCATAGACTTGTCCCAGGTTAGAGCTTCCTGGAGCATTCTTTAGGCAGAAGGACCGATGGGAGGATTTTTAACTGTTTCATTTTCTTCTGTATTCTTAACTCCTCTGAATTTTCTGGTATAACTATGGGACAGAATGTCTGCCTCGTATTTACATAATAACTTTGGCAGTAAATACTGGCTTTAATTGATTACTGGAGATTGCTTATTGGACTAAACTTTGCCCTACTCTAGACAAGGGTTAGATGCCTGTTGAGACGGTATCTTCTCTAGTTTTATTTCTTGCCTGGTGATTAACCTGCATCATGCATAGTATATGTACAGACTGTAGCATGCATCATATAGGTCCTTGAGGTATCGTTTTACATGAATCACGTGCACTTTTGCCTTATAAAGCTTTGTAAGGAGTTGGATCTGTGCCTTATAGTTGAGCATGCGCTAGTGATGTCTTACTCCAGCTAGAATAGTTCTGGATGGTTAAACTTTAATTTGATTATATATTCAACCTTAAAGGTCGGATGATGATCCTGGGTACAAGAGATTGTTGTACTAGTTGCACATAAGGAAGATCAGGAATTGCTGAGGACTTGGAATTCTCAAATTGTTTGACCCTGAGAGGCATAGCTCTCCTGCTAAACATTTGCAATTACTTCAGTTTTCGCTGAGCTGCCGACTTCTCATATAACACCACAGTCTCATTATCATGCGAAGAACTTTTACTAATCTGGATGAAGAAAATGTGACTTTGCTAAGATTGCTGGGAAAGAGAGGAGGAGAATAATCACCTACTATTGCGAGTTCATATTACATATTACATGGCATCTAACAGACAGGTGGTTGGTTGGTATGAGTGGCCTTGCATCTCACTTCTTAAGCAAGAGGTCGCCACTGTGTATGGAGCTATTACTTGTTGGGAGCATTTTACCCTTAGTGGTCCAACCTAGTGTGAACAGGATTAGTGATGGCCTAGCAGGACTAAGAGATGCATGTGGTTCAACCTAAACATAAATGGCACCTAGGCTTTATTTTCTTAACCATGGGCCAGTTTGAGTTTGGGGCTTATTAACCATTGCAAGACCAATGAAGTATGTCAGAATAGCCAAAAAAAAATTATCTTTTCATCCAATGTGTTGTTTGGTCCAAAGCCTGACATTTTGTTAACCGTGGCTTCTAGGTAAGGGTGGAAGGACATGTGGAAAAAGTTTCTGATGAAGAATCTGAAGAGTATTTCCACAGTCGTCCTCGAGGAAGTCAGATTGGAGCTATAGTTAGCAAACAGGTATTTTCAGTTAATCAAATTGCAACCTATACGTTTAATAATTTGATTGCACAAACTTCAGGTATTGTCTCCTTTTTTCAGAGCACTATCATTCCTGGAAGGCATGTTTTGTACCAACAATACGAAGATTTAGAGCAGAAGTTCTCTGATGGGTAAGCTGTACTTCTCAATTGCTTTTCTGGTGGATACCTTGTATTTTTTTTCTTTTGATAAATTTTTTTGGTGCGGTTTTCCCTCATCTTTTGAAAGATTCTCACTTGGTTCATTGTATTTAATTTGATATCCTTTGACCGAGGTCTCATGCCCTCCTTTTAAATTAACTGAGTTAATCACTCTGGATTTAAGTGTATTGTTGGCACTTTCATTGGAGAGGTAGGACTCCTTTGGATGAAAGTTGCAATTAATGTCTTCATTCCTGTCTCCTTTTTTGAGTGCAGTAGTTTGATTCCAAAACCTAAAAACTGGGGAGGATACAGGCTTAAACCTGAACTATTCGAATTTTGGCAAGGACAGAAGTCTCGCTTGCATGACAGGTGCTTTCTTATTCCTTTCCTTCTCCTTCAATACTCTTATTGGCTGTAAATAAATGAATTGAGTAGTTTTAAGCAGTAAGCTGTTGCATTGACCGGACAAAATTCTGGACTGACCAACAACTTAATTTTCGTGCTAAGAACTCAAGCAACGGGTGGGTTACATAGTGATCCCTGCTCTAACCACCAGCCAGTGCTTGACAAATCAGTTAGTTTGCAAATCTAATATAATTTGTAGCATTAGCCTTTTAAAAGCACATAAGGTGTAGTAAGATGCTTAGGCAGGAAGGGCCTTAGGTATGATATAATGACTGTTATACATGCTCTCTTTACAGGTTGCAATATACCCCTCAAGAGATCGATGGTAAACTAGTATGGAAAATTGTGCGGTTGGCTCCATGACTAGTGTTTTCAGCTTCTTCACTGTGACATCCCTTACGTTTGGTATCTTCTTTGCCTTGTGTTCATCTTAGTTGAGTATTAGGATGCAAGTGTCAGTGTGATATCTTTTTCTCTCTTTGTTTCCAACTTTGATAATTGTTCGATTCAATGCGTGAGCAGAGTCCCAAGAGTCTATTTAGGGCAGGAAAAATAAACCGCAATCCAGTGAAGAAGCACAGACACATCTGTTGGTGTAATTCCATAATATCTGTAGTTTACCAGTTTTAATTGAAAGGCTGGAGATTGAGTGAGCACCAGTGAGCCATTAGCCGAGAACCGTCACAGAACTGCCTTACTACCCGATAACGTATGGTGTAGCTGCCTTACTACCCCTTTGTGGTTACAGGCATACAGTTTATAAGTATCTCACTCACTATTCTTCACGCGTGATTACGAAGAGGTGGCTCCAGGTGTTACTGATCCATAAAGTTTTAGGTTTGTTTGTTAAAGATGTTCTCATTTTCTTTACCAGGAGATGTTATTGACCTTTTCATTGTAGGACATAACTATTTATGCAGAAACCTGGTGAGAAAATTTCCCTATTTAGCTTCTTGGCCTATGTATGCTTTGCCGAATCCTGTTATTGTTTCGTTTTACTTTTAAGAAATGTTCTTCCAGGAGGCAACAGTAGACGGCTGTTCTTTTGTCTGGCGCGATCAAAGATCACAGGATTCAATTGTGGTGTAACTTTTTATCTTTTTGACGGCAGAGTTTTTATAAGAAATTATGTAAAAAATTGTAAAGGACGGCCTGGATGCTCCTATTGACAGGGACAGCTGTGATGGCAACCATGGCAAGTCACCTTTATTACTAGTGGATCCTAAAGCATTCCTTGGCTGATATCGCAACATTATGGTCGGGCCCCAATCGAGTATGGTACACTGTTGATAGCTAGGTATAGATGCGGCCATTTTCAATCATGGTTCGTTGAAACCATGCACGGGTTTCTGCGTTACCGTCTGCTAGTTTGTTTACTTATGTTTTTTTAGGACTAATGATGTTTTTGTATCAGCGGCAAGCATTTTTGAACCAAAGTAAGAATTAATTTTGTTCATACCGGATCGGCTCATTAAAGGGTAGAGTGGTATTGATATGATCCTGAGCAAAACTGGGCACCACTGTAGTGGGCAAGTAATAAAATTCTCAGGAGTTTCATTTCTTTTCAGGGTTCTTTTGACCATCTGAGGACTCCTGATCTCTGACGTGATCTTTTTCTTTTCTGAAGAAAGGCAAAGTTAAGGGTGTAAGTGAACGGACCACTATATTTTTCTCATCTCAGGTTCTCTGCTGAAAGACACTGTTCTTTCGTTGTCGTTTCTCGTTAGGCATCTCCTCTCTCCCCTCAATGATCCATCCAAGGGCTAGGCTGCTGCTGCTGCTAGGTGTGGGAAAGTAGAAATATAATTACAAGATTCATTTCTCTCTCTAGATTACTGCATAAGAAAGCCATTAATATGATCCATTGAAGGCCAAAGAACCAGTAATGTTAAACATCCACCCCTAAAGTGCGCAAAGCTGTTTGATCACGTGGTGTGTTGCTAGCAAGAGATTTAAGAATCATCATCGATTTAGAAGTCTCTCATTAAAATCAAACATTACAAAAATGGGATTTTTTCCTTCTTTTGTAGGACTAATTTAATTTTACTTGGAGTCATTATTTTACTAAATAAAGTGCTTTTAGAATGATAATTACTCCATACATAAATATTCGTTTTGGACAAGTGAAGACCATTGACTCCATAGTCTATACAGCAGTCACCAGGACGAGTGATGGGGGGCGAGTCCATAGATCAGCAAACAATTATTTTGGTAAGTTGACCCAATGCCTAGTAAGTGGCCACGTCCATCTCCGTTTAGATGCCCTAAAGAATGTTCTATCAGAAAAGTTGCTGGACTGATGATATGTGTATGCTCTTCCAGGAAACAAGAATCAATCACAAGAAAAAATTTAATTTCTTGTTCATACTATATTAATATTATATATGGTTGACACAATTGTGAATCTTCTACTTGCCTAGACTAGGAGAATAAATTCTGCAAGATCACTGATTAAAAGGAAAAAGACCAAGTTCATTGTTTGTAATTTATGCTACTGAGTGATGGTAAGTTAGATTTGACTTCTTGAAACTTTTCGACGAGAATAAATAACCCTTTTTTATATATATATATATAAAATAGAAACGGGACGCGAACACAAGATCTACCATATTAACCACCAACCGACAAATATTGGACTTGAACAATTTTAATTTCGATAGGTTGGGAATGATTTATTATTTTTTGTCCAATAAATTTAAAAATACTTACATCAATATAGATGGAATGATTAGATTTAAATAGTGTATGTGGAGGGTAAAGGTATACATATATAGAGGTAGAAGAATTTGTTGAGAATGAATAAAAATGATTGGTAGGGATTGAGACAAATAATTGATTATAGAGGTTAAGGTGTACAACTTTTGAATTCGGTACCTTCTTTCTTTTTGAATGAGCAAAACAACAAGATTCAAAGTGATAGATATATATGATAGTGGGGTTATGTCCTTCTTCTAACCATAAACTATGATAATGGATGCTTTTTTCTTTTCTTTTCTTTTCTTTTTTTGAACAAAATAATGGATGGTACTACTGCTACTGTCCCTCCCTCATCAATGTAATGTTTAGAGAGTCTTTAGACGACCCCTCCCCACATCTTAGACGTTGCATTTTTCCTGTTTAAAGTTTGGTGAGCTGCCGTTTTCCTCAGCTGCACTGCCCATTGCTGTTGTCTTCCGATCGCAGATCATAAACCAAAACAGTACTGTACTGTACTCGCTGCTGCTGTCTATTTCAAACTCGTAACGGTATCATAAATCATAAGGATTAATGATTAAGGGGTTCTTTTCTTTTCTTTTCTTCATGTACGACTAATTTGACGCGGTATCGGGCGAGGAGTTTCAATCATATCACCTCCATATTTAATTAAAAAATTTGTTTGGTATACTACTAGCTAGCACTAAAATTATTGAAGCACTGGTGTCACCGTCCTTCTCCACAGAGGATTGGATGGGAAATATACATAAAGTCAAAAGAATTAGGTTTCTGTCAAACTGAGTTTTGTTTTGCATACGTTTTTTAATGCCCACCAATCTTATATATTTGTGTTTTTTCTTTTTCTTTCATTCTCGAATGACGTACGACAAAACCATGAAACAAATTAATTTTCTAGAGGATAGATTTATTTATTTTACAGATTTCCTATTCAAAAGTTTTGGGAAAGAAATATATAATAGATTAAAAGAGGCAATTTAGTTTGGAAAAGCAAGATCAATACTGGAAATGGTGCAATTGTTAGGATGGACGTATGAATATTTAAAAATTTAATGAATTTGTTTCAGTAGTAAAGATTGGAAGTGGAGGAGCACCACCACCACCGCCACGGCCACATCAGCATATCCTTTACTTTAGTGGTTGACCTCGTGCTTAGTTCAGCCACGAATGTGCTTAACAGACAAAAGTTGAAATTAATAATAATACTATTATTTTTTTTATAATTAGCGAGTGTGCAGTCTCGTTCGAGTTCTATCAAACTCCTATAAAGTGGTGATTTTGTTTGGTTTCACTTAACTTCACCGACTTTATCTACAACCCAACCCGACCCGACCAATGACAAACACCAAACACCACCCATCCATCATCTCATCATCCTCCCAATTTCTATATATATATATTTATTTTTTTGGCTGGTCTCGTCGTTTTTTGCTGTTTCTCTGTACGTTACCCAATTTTAATGTTTTTCTTTACACAAGTGGACTGCAAGGAGTAAAAAATTGAAAAATACTATACCAGTTAAGCATGGTATTTTCCCTTCTTTTAAAATAAAAATAAACAGATTATTATTTTATTGTATCCCACCTCCCATGCTGCCCGTACACGTGGCCCACATCTTTCATTGATCTGGTTGGTGGGCCAGATCCTGAGATGGAGAATTTGCAGATGGGCATCCACCCAAGCAATCTAGTCCAAATCCAATCCGACCCTCACCGGAAAACTATAATGTTATTCACGAAATACTCGGTTATATTTTTCACCTTCCTCTTGTAAATAGTTGGTAGGATCGATTTTTTTATTAGTGGGATACAAAAATGTAGTATCTATCAAATTTTATTGATAAATTCTACCACTTATATGAGTAAAATGTAATATAATCTCTTCCATTTCAAACTTTCATTGATTGCAACATAATAGTATAATTTAATAGTAGAATGATGCATCTAATTCTGTTGTGGAGGTATGCATTCCAAAAACAAGGAAGTGGGGTGGCATGTGCTTACCAAAATCAATCATCACCGTTCAATCCGAGCTGAGTCTTTTAAGTGTTTGAGTCTTCATCCCTACCAAATGATAGATAGATAGATAGGATAAATGTGTCCCCAGTTGGTAAGATGGGTTTGTCCATCAATCACACAAACAATGCCCTTGCCTTTGGCTAGCTTGGCCCTTGGCCCTTTGTCCTTATACAATATTATTATACTAATAAATAACAGCTTAACATTAGTATAAGTGGTGGTGTGAGTGATGAAAATGCAAGTCCTTATCCTAGTCCTTTCTTTTGTTAGGTCATTATCACTTTTCTTTTTTTTATTTTTTCTCCTCCCTTTTTTGGGTATAAAATCAGGAGAGAAAAACAGGAAAAAGGAACAGAAGACTGAAGAGGCCATGGTCATCCAATCAACTATTCCCACTTATGAATAATAATAATAAGAAGAAGAAGAAAATTGCATGGGAATGGATAATAAATAAAGATGAGAAATGAGAGAGATATAGATAGGGCAACAAACAAGTACTGCTGGAAAGTGAGGTTAGAGAAGTAGCTAGATATACATACATGCATACATACAATTCATGTTTTGAACCACCACCACCACCGCCAAAATACCAATACCACCCACGAAATTAAAATTTTAAAAGTTTAAAATCTTTATACCCTTTCCAATCTGCAAAGGGTAAAAATGGTTAGCAGTAGTAGTAGTACATTACCTCACTCACTGTCCCAAGAAAATAAAATAAAAAGAACACAATTGTTTTAGGGTTTCTTTCATCCACTTGCTGCTTCCTGCTCTGCTCCGCCCACAAAAGGATGAAGAATGGGACAAGAAAGAAAAGAAAAAAGGCCTTTACACCTTTGCTCCCCATTATTTATTCACCTCCTCCACCACTCAAGATGGAGGTAAAATCGAGAGTTGAACAGCCAGCACCATTTCTTCTCTTTCAACTGATACCATCTTTGCCATGGAGATGGAGACTAGCCAGGAGGAGGAGGTGATTAGTGGAGTTGGCTGAATCTTAACGCAATCGCCGGAACTTATTATAGGACCCACCCTCTATGGACACATGGATGGCAAATTTTGTAAATTTAGCAGGAGCAGCAGCAGCTGCTTTTACCATATACTGAAAAATCCTTTGCTTTTCTTCCGCAAATCACATGCTCTCTTTTTTTACCGAAAATACAATCTTTATCTTAGGGGTGTGACAAATCATCAACATTATTATCGGTGTCCCACCCAAACCCACACCCCCCA